>WBNM01018193.1:0-84055 GCA_013399055.1 Ramphastos sulfuratus | reverse complement strand
CACTTGGTCTTGTGGAACCTCATAAGGCTGGCTTGGGTCCAGCTCTTCAGCATGTCAAGGTCTCTCTGGATGGGGCCCTTCCCTCTGAGGTGTCGGCTGCAACACACAGCTTGGTGTCATCAGCAAACTTGCTGTGAGTGCACTCAGTGCCACTGTCTATGTTGCCAGCGATGATGTTAAACAAGACTGGTCCCAGTACTGATCCTTGAGAGACTCCACTTGTCACTGGGCTCCACTCAGGTATCGACTCATTGACAGCCACACTTTGGGTCCGGCAGTCAAGCCAGTGTTTTATCCACTGAGTTGTTCATCCATTGAATGCATGTTTTACCAGTTTGGAGACCAGGATGTTATGCGGGACAGTGTCAAACGCTTTTCTCAGGTCTAGGTAAATTATGTCAGTTGCTCTCCCCTTGTCTATTAATACTGTTACCTTTTCATAGAAGGCCACCAGGTTTGTCAGGCACCATTTGCCCTTGATGAAGCTGTGTTGTTTGTACTCAATCACCTCTTCATTATTCTTCTGCCTCAACAGTGCCTCCAGGATCTGCTCCATGATCTTGCCAGGCACAGAGGTGATACTAAGCATGTTGCCTTATACTTCCCTGGTTCTTCTTTCTTTCCCTTTTTGAAAATGGGGATTATTTCCCCCCTTTTCCAGTCATTGGGGACTTCACTGGAATGACATGACTTTTAGGATATAATAGAGAGTGATTTAGCAACCTCATCTGACAGTTCCCTCAGTACCCATAGGTGTATCCCATGAAAAGATTTTATGTTCTAACTGCTCCGGCAATAAGATGCATAAGGCTGGGGAGGGACTATTTACAAGATCTTGTAATGACAGGACTAGGGGCAATGGGTTTAAAGTGGCAGAGGGGAGATTTAAACTGGGTGTTAGGAAGAAGTTCTTCACAGTGAGGGTGGTGAGGCACTGGAACAGGTTGCCCAGGGAGGTTGTGGCTGCTCCCTCCCTGGAGGTGTTCAAGGCCACATTGGACGAGGCCTTGATTGAGCTGTACTAGTGGGAGGTGTCCCTGTCTATGGCAGGGCGTTGGAACTAGATGATCCTTGAGGTCTCCTTCCAACCTTACCATTCTATGATTCTATGAGTCTATGATTCTATAATTGGAATACATCTATTTATTTTCCTTTACTTTTTTTTTTTTTTTAATTATAAAAATGGGTAGTCAGATATAAGTTTCTTGTAAATTACAGATATAGAGATCAACTCTTGTGAAAATGCATTCTGCAGAAAGAATTTATCAGTGTCTGACTTCAGGTCCATTTTTCTTCTCTTATTTAGTAAATGATACTGCAGCAAATAATATAGATAAATGATGTGTTCCAATAAACATGAAGACTCTTAGAAGGATTTCAAGATTGTTATACAGAGTGGTAATTTCTGTCCTTTCAAGAGTAAGAAAAATTTGTGCTGTGAGCAAACCTTAAGTTGTTCTACTGTTTTCCAATGAGGACTATTAGCCCATATAAGTTTTGAAAAAACCCAAAATCTTAAACCAGTCCTAATTATATTTGGACTGTACATTTCCAAAGTACCACAGAATTGTTTCAGTTAAATAACTTCCAATATTTCATACAAAAATGGATCTGGGACACTGATATTACTTCTCAGGCAAAGTTTAAGTATATCCTCTTTCATTTCCAAATTCTGTAACACTGAAGAAATTTCTGCTGTATAATCATGACTGCAGATCTGCAATTCACAGAACAAAACATTCAAGTGTAACTTTTCCTTTATTAGTGTAGACTAGAAGAGAGAATTTTGACTGCATATAACATCATATTTTCTCTATGAATGCTTTTTATAAATAAGAATAGAGATAGCCACAGCAATAATAATAACCTTGTATAAAAGTGTAATAAAGTATCCATAGACAAATGAAATAGTTCTTCGCTCAAACGACCAGTCACTATGACACAATCATAGGTACAGAAAAGTACAAACAATATGTGAAAGACAGGCTTGGTTTAGAAAAAATGGTAATTTTTCTTCTGTACATTCTCTTCTGTACATTTATACTCTGTTCACTTAAATAATGTGTTTTCATGGACTGTTTGGATGGGTACTGAACTTTACATCCTCTAAGTGTGTGCCTTTCTTATCTAGTGGGTAGAGAGAAGCAGATAATGTTGCAGACCTCCAGAGGAAGATGTTATCTACCAGAATTTAGATGTCTAACATTGCACTGAATTCCTAATTCACCTGTCTCTGAGTGAATGACTACTCACTGGCATTATTAGGACTGGTTCGCTAAACAATGATATACTACGTTTATTTTCAATAATCTTACCCAGAGAGAATTTAGTCTCATTAGAGCAAATAAATGATAAGATAGCTTGAGCTGTTTTAAGAGATTGTTTCTGTGAGTTTAGTCATGTGTTTCTAAATGCATTACTGTTCCTTTTTTTTTTGGGGGGGGTTGGTTCGGTGTTTCTTTTAGTGTTTTGTTTGTTTGTTTCTTGGGGTTCGTTTGTTTGTTTATTTTAGGACTAACAGGGATTTTACTTCTTCCAACATGCTTACTTCAGAAATAACCTGTTCTAACGTTGAAGGCAAAATGTATATATTAGAGTAGACCATACTAAGAAAGGTATGAGGAAAAGACAGAAAAACACAAAGAGACTCCAAATCAAAAGGGAAGAACGCTCATTACAGAAAATGAACTCAAAACTTGTTTGTATGGGGCAAGTATCAGATAAGAAAACTTAAACCTTGCTGCTTTCCAGTACCAATTTGTAATAAAATCCTTTCAGTGCCACCCCCAACCTGTATGGTTTTGGCTTTTTTTTTGTCACTGCTACTACCTTTTTCTTAATTAAAGCATGTGGTCTTTTATTCTTGTAATGAAAGGGGAAAACAAAGACATATAATTGCTTTTAAACCATTTGTTATTTTATACGTCTCAGTCATGTCATCTGGTATTCATTTATTCCTTAAACTTATTGGCCAAGTTTTCAGTTGCTGCAAATTGCACAATACTAATAAAATTAAAGGTACTACACCGATTTTAATCAACTGTTCATTTGGCTTCAGAGCTCTGCTACATTTAATACATCCTTACAGTAAGGTAAATCTTGTTTGGTTGGTTGGTTGGTGTTCTTGGTTGGTTTTCTCTTGATTTTTTAGACACGATATTTCAGAATTTTATTTATTTCATAGTATTCCACCACTTGCTTTCATTTATTCATAACAAATGGGCACAGAATAGATTTTTCAAAAAGCATTTATTTGTGGGTTTTTTGTGGGTTTTTTTATTGTAGTTTTTTGTTGTTGTTGTGTTTTTGGGTTTTTTTTAGCATGGTTACACTTAATTTAGTATCCACTAGTTTGTGCAAGTTCAAATTGTTTCTTCTATTGTACAGTAGCTTAGATTTCCATACAGTGGTTTTAATTTGCTTTCATTGCCTGGCAACCATAGATTATCTCAAGTTCTGAAGACTGAAAAAGTTGTTTTCATTCAAATATTTAACTCGATGCATGCTCTGGACTTCTGATTAAAAACATATATATTAAACTAATACTAACCTTAGTATTAAAAATAACTTTGAATATTTGTATGTCTACTTCTAACATAAATCTACATTACTTGTTAACTTTTATTTTACTGCTTTTTATTAAACTTTTTCCTCTTAGTGACTGGACTTAGTGTTCATCAGTTCTGCTTTTTCCTCTTATCACATACAGAATAGTAACAAAAAGGCTTTTATTGCAAGTGCGCATCAGCTATCCTGCTATTATTTTGTTGATTACTTCTGCTTTTACCCCTTGAAAGTGTATTATATTATATGCCTTACATAGTACACTTCAGATGGGTTGTAAACCACAGTATCATTTATTTGTGTAAATTAGATTCTCGATTAGATAGCAACTCTTGTGGAAGCCTAATATAAATAAGCTAATATAATAGTTAAAAGTCAAAAGTTAGTGTCTAGCAAATTTATTTCACACTAAGCACTTAGTGGCTATGCATTCCATTTTGTGAGTAAGATTCCCAAAATATAGGGGGAAAACTCCACACAGGGATTCTGAATAATTTCACCATGAAGGCCTTTTTCAGATTTGAATCCTGGATATCCTGTCTGTACAGTCCCTCATCTGTTAAATGAAAAGTTGTGAATATGTGAAATCTAATTTAATGTCTGTTGTATTTAAGATATAAAAATTAAGTCTAATTAAAGATATTTATATTTAAACATGAGCCACTCCAATATCTGCCTTCTAAGCATCTGGTTCTGTATTGGATCCCGTATTATATGCTAGATTCAGATGTCTGATTTAGAAGCCTATTCATCTTAGATTGTCTTTATGTTTGTACAAAGATATATAAACATTTATTTGGTGATTCAAATTTTGAGAAGGCTTGAGTTTCTTCTTGTCCATTTCTTTTTGATTATCAAGTTCTCATCTGAGGTACCTTGGAAAAAATAATAAAATAATTTTGATTGGAAGAGACTTTTCACATCATCAAGTCCAACCATTGACCTACATTACTAAGACACCACTGAACCATGTCCCTCTGCACCATATCTGTATACCTTTTAAATACATTTAGGGGTATTGTCTCCACCACTTCACTGAGCAGCCTTCTTCAGTGCCTCACAACCTTTCCAGTGAAAAAATATTTCCTAAAATCTATTTTAAACCTTCCATAGCAGAACTCAAGGCCAATTCCTCATGTCATTTTCATTGTTATTTAGGAGGAGAGACTGACAACCACCTCTCTACAACCTCATTTCAGGTAGTTGAAGAGAACAATAAAGCATCCTCATAGCCTCAAATTTCTCCACACTAAAAACACTAGTTCCCTTAACTGCTCCTCAGAACACTTGTGCTGTAGATTCCTTACCAGCTTCATTTTGCTTCTTTTGGTACACTCTAACACCTCAATGTCATTCTTGTAGCGAGTGGCCCGAAACTGAGCACAGTATTGGAGGTGCAACCTTACTGGTACCAAGTACATGGGACAAGTGCTTCCTTAGTCCTGCTGGCCACACTGTACACTATTCATCTGGCTAGCAGCCAATCCCTCCAGGTCTTTTTCCTCTGATCCAACCACTCTTTCCCAAGCCTGTTGCATTACATGGGTTTGCTGTGACCTTGTTTAATCTCATAAAATTGGCCTTGGCCCATCAATCCAACCTGTCCAGATCCATCTGTAGAGCTTCCCTAGCCTCAAGCAGATCAACACTCCTCCTAACATGACCTCATCTGCAAATTTACTGAAGGTGCATTCAAGCCCTTGTCCAGATGTTTGATGAAACTATTATTAAAGAGAGCTAACCCTGTTGATGAGCCTTGAGGAACTCCAACTGTCACTGGCTGCCAACTAAATTTAACTTTATTCACCATCACTCTTTGAGCCCACTCATCCAACCAGTTTTTATCCAGCAAAGCGTCCATGTGTGGAAGCTATGTACAATCAGATTCTCTGGGAGGATGCTGCGGGAAATAGTGTCAAAACTTTCACTAAACTCAAGGTAGATAAAATCTATAACCTTTCCCTTGTTCATTAAACTGGTCACCTTGTCGTAGAAGGAGATCAAGTTAGTCAAGCAGGACCTGCATTTCATAAACCCATGCTGACTGGGCCAGATTGTCTTGCTGTCCTGTATATGCTGTGTAATGTCACTCACAACAAGCTGCTCCATAACCTTCTCTGCATTGAGGTCTGATTGACAGATCTATAGTATCCCATATTCTCCTTCTAGACCTTCATGTAGATGGGCATCGCATTTGCTAACCTCCAGTCAACTAGGATCTCCCTCGTTACACAGGACTGCTGATAAATGCTGATGTAAATTTGCTTGGTGAGAACCTCTACCATGTACCTCAGTGCTCTCATGGTTCAAAGTTTTATCCAGGGAAATTCAATCTTAACATTAGGAAGCATTTCTTTACGTAGTAGGCGGTCAAACATTGGAACAGGCTTCCAAGAGATATCAGTGCCAAGCCTATCAGTGTTTAAGAGGCAATTTGGACAATGCTCTTAAAATTCTTTAGTTATTCCTGAAGTGGTAAGGGGGTTGGACTAGATGATCATTGTAGGTCCTTCCAACTGAAATCTATTCTATTCTATTTTATTCTATTCTATTCTATTCTATTCTATTCTATTCTATTCTATTCTATTCCATTCCATCCCATCCCATCCCATTCTATTCCATTCCATTCCATTCCATTCCATTCCATTCCATTCCATTCCATTCCATTTTATCAATAAATATTTTCATAGCCCTGAAAAGCCCAATCAAATATATTAAAATAATGTAAGATCACTTATTAAGCACTGCAAGATCAGCTAAAACATGTATCATGGAAAATCACTGCTTATTTGGAAAAAATCCGTGATTTGATATGCAATTTATTTTGATAAAATATTAGAGACAGAATCTGGTTTGTTATGTGTATCCAGAATTCTTTTTAGCATTGATTTTTTAATATGGTACGAGAGATGAAGCAAGAATACCCTATGAAACTATCCGTCCTTTCTCTCTACATCTGTTGCAGAAATTATAGTCACACTGTTAGACTGGTTTTCTGTCAACAAGGAGGCTACATCCAGGTTAAGATTCTGGCAAACAGAGCTACTTATTTTTGCCTTTCAACTTGAGTGTGTTACTGCCAGGAGAAAAAGAAACAGAGAAGAGAAGCAACGACCAAAGTCGCCTTGTAAAAGGAGAGGATATGCTTAGCCTGACTTTGACCTACAACTCTTGATATCAGCTCTGGAGATGTGTCAGCTTTCTTGACTGGTTTGTTCAAGTGGTGAAGTCTTTCTATTACTGTAAAGGCATACTTTACATACACACGCAAACACAAGTGCACTTATTTCTATGAAGTCAGAGGAAACAAAGCTGTCTTTGTGTCTAGCGAATATAATTCTTTCCTTCTTGCATAATTGCTTAGATGTTTTTGTTTGAAATTCTATTCACATTGACACTTCATGGATGTGTGAAACTGGTTTGAATGATGTCTACATTCATTAGTTTTTCCACAGTAACTATTTCCCTTACAAGGTACATGATCCCAGAGCAAAGAAAAGTTAACAATTTAAAACTCTAAGGGTGTCTTTGTTGGGACCAGTATAATTTTTTAATTCACATTCCTTTCACTTACTAGTTCCTGTAATCCCTAAAGAGAACAGAGTCAAACTTTGTGTTTTAATTAGGATTTTCAGTATTTATGGCCTGGAGCGAGGAAAGAAAAAAGAAATTCTAGGGTTGTTGTGGGAAAAAGGAGTGGGCCAAGCATGCATTCCTGTGACTGTCATTTACATTTTCTAAGAGTAGATGTCAAAAGTGAAAATGGTTTTATGATTCTCAGCCCAGTGTGACTAAAAGCAATCTTTTTTTTCCAATTAAGATATTTGCTTTCAATGAAATATTGCTAAGAAATATCTATGAGAGATAGTGTATCTATGAGAGAGAGTTTATCTATGAGAGAGAGTTTATCTATGAGAGACAGCAGCAAAGAGTGCTGCTCTGTAAGAAAGAGAATACGTTATCAGTGTAAGAGAATACAATATCAGTGATGGTAATAACTAAGGTTCAGAAATAAAAATTCCACATTTTTTTGTGCTGTTTTTATAAACACAGATGTTGCAGTTGCATTGCATTGGTACCAGAGGCTGCAGAATTCAACAGGGACAGCTGAGAAGTTGGTTTTGTGCCAAGCAACTGAAACTTACAAGAATTGCAAACCCAGTATCATTACGAATGTGCACAGGTTCACTACAGTGCTGAATTTTTTTTTTTAAGTATGTCTTTGTACTCTTTTACTTTGCAATAGAAGTTTATTAATATGTCAGCCATAGAGCATTCAGAAATGTCAGATAAATGAAATGTAATTATTCAGGTTTTGCTTAATTATGCATCTTTCTTCTTTGCTCTTGTGGGTACATGATTTGTTTGTTTCTTGACAAATACTTGACAGTCATTGTAGGCCAAACCATGTAAGGGGATCAGGATAATAACTGTTGGTTATTTCTCTGTAAACATCAAATCTGCTATAGTTCTATGGTACTGCAATGCAACTAGACTATTTCCAGCAAAGACACCATTACAATTCTTTCTCTTTTTAGTGAAATTTTGTGCAATAAATATGTTCACAAACACACACATACACACAAAACAACAACAACAAATCAAACGTAACCAGCAAACAAGAAAAGCGGAATTAAAAAAAAATAAGAATCTTTAATATTCCCAGAATGAAGTCTTGCTCTTTTATGAGGGAATAATAGAAAAGGGAGAGGGGCTGGTTTACTGAAGAAGTTATGACAGTCCATTTTGTTGTGGTTTCTGATAGATTTACGCTATTAAATAAAGGCTTAAAACTATCTGAAATTAATTAGTAAAGAAAAAAAAGGAGGAAAAAGAAGGACAAACATTATGAAAATGGAATTTTGTTTAATAGCTTTGTTCTAAACTCTGTTCACTAAGTACTCTAGATGCTCTGTAAGAATGTGGAACAGTTACTGTAGAAAACACGAGAGAGGAGAATAATAATTTAAAAGTACTGGTGAAAGGTATCTACCCACTTTTGGGTTTTAATTAAACACTTAACTACTAACCATGCCTTTGAAAACATACAACACAGTTTTATAAAATATGTTATTAACCAGACAAATGTAATTATCAGTTGCAAGGGGGGAAAAGTGAGAAATAAAAATTACGTAGCTACCTGGATCAGCTGTATGCATAGATGAACAGTTCAATACTACATGAAGGGTGTATTCTTCTTCCATAAAAAAGTCAATGTCTCACTCAGGGTAGACATGATTAGATGTTTGGTTGGCCGTTTGTGTCATTTAAGTAGAGATTAATTTTAACAAAAGTCATGAAGGAGAACTGTTTTTTTCTAGCTGCTTTTTAATGTTATGGTGGTGTAATGAATACTTCAAGCTGAGCTAAATACATATCGAACCTAATATATGCCTCATTAGGAAAAAGATTGGAGAAATAAAGATCGTTTAGCTATACTGTAGTTGAAACATACTCACACTTTAATTCAAATAGGCATTTATTCCATCCCCTCTTCATTTCTTGAAGTATAGACAATTTTTTTTTTCTTTTCATTTTCCATAATGCATCCAGAGAACTAGAAATTTAGCAAGAAGAGACTCTGTCTTGGGGGCAAAATAGGAAGTTTAACAGAGAAAAGTATACATAAAAATAAAGTATACATAACAGATCCGAACCAGAGTGATAGCTGAAAATTAAATGTCTCTGTCTCACTTTTCATACAAGTATCTTCGTATTTATAGGCTTCTCAGTACCTTTGATCTCAGCCTGCCAGGATTCTTTAAATGTGCTCTGCATTTCTACATATGTGAAAAATACCTCAAGCCTAAAACAAAAACCAAGAATAAATAACCATGTAAAAATGTCTCTGTTTTCCACTGGATAAGTCTAATATTGAATACTATTTATTTCAGAATGGCAGGTTTGGAAATCTTTATTAGCGTATAAAGGAGCTTGCAGAATGTCAATACAAAGTTTGCTTTATTTAAGACTTTTGACTCTATATAATGGGTCAGTAAAATATGAGTATAAAATTAATTGTATTCTTCTATCATTCATTGTTAATTCATCCAAGAGAGGTTTGGCAATTGTTCTTCAGATCTTCCATAAAATTTATTGAGGAAATTTTTTGAAGGTATCCTGATAACTATGATTTGAATCAGTTAAGATTGCAATAGGGGAAAGCATTTGTTTTCTAATCAATTTTTTCCAGTATCTGCCAGATAAGCAAGACCTGGTGGCTCCACAAAGAAAAGATTCCCACAGAACTGCTATAACACAACAGAACAAAGTAAAAACCTTTCTAAAAATTTTCAGTGTATATGTGCATTCAGTACTTTCCATACAGATGCCTCTGTACACAAATGAGCATGTGTACATACACGATAATGTGTACATACATAGACGCACACATACTGACACATTNCCAGAACTGCACACAGTACTCCAGATGGAGTCTGACGAGAGCAGAGTAAAGTGACAGAATCCCCTCCCTTGCCCTGCTGGCCACGCTGCTCTTGCTGCAGCCCAGGACTCGGTTGCTGTCTGAGTTGCATGCGCACACTGCAGGCTCATATTGAGCTTTTCGTTTTCCAAAAACACCCCAGTCAGAAACAGTAGCAAGGAGATTTTTATCATTCATGCATGAGGACATATTTTCCAAAATAAAAAGGCATAATCTAACTTTCTACTAATCATCGTTCTTACTTACAGAGAAAGGGTTTAGAAGGAGAAATAGTTTTCAAAAAATGGGGCTATTGCTCTGTCAAAAAAGTTGTGAAAATACTTAGTCAGCTTTTCTGCTCATAGGTAGCCTCATTTTCCCTCAAATTTTGGTCAGATGAAATATATTAAACAGTTTTGTTTCTTCTCACCTGTGGAAATCAACATCGGCTGTCTTTTCATTGATTGCAGGAAAAACAGTCACAAAAATTCTTCATGTTTTATTAATAATTTCAGATGAGGACATAGTATACCACTAAAAAATAATGAAAAGTAGTTCTGGGCATTATGTTAGCGTAAATAGTCATAAAAATATTGTAAAATAAATTCTCACTGGGACGAGGAAATCCAAAAAAGTATAATTAAAGCATTTGATCTATCTCCTATTGGCAGGAAAGGATCAAAAAAGGAGTTCCATACTAGTTTTTATCTCAGAAAAAATATTGATAACAAATGACTTATGCTCCTTATTATGTGAAATTTATTTTTCTTTTCTTTTTTTCTTCTCCCGTGTGTCTACATATGCGTAAATCTAAACTTATATGAACATTCTGACTGAAATGAGCAAGACATCTTGCATTAGACCTTCAGAAATTTTCACTGAGCATCTATGTTGAATCATTTAAATATAGACTTAAGCCACAAAGTTCTGATTAAAAAAACAAACAAACAAAACAAAGCAAAAAAACTAGAAAAAATAGAGAAATGCCTGCTGCCTAGATGTGTTCTACAACTATAAAGAAGAAATGTTAGTTGGATTTACTAAAGTTTATGTATTTGTCTAAGAGGCAGGGAATGTAAGGAATTCTTTTACTAGCATCTACCTGAATCATAGAATCAGACTGTTTTGAGTCAGAAGGGATCTTTAGAGATCATCTAGTTCAATGATGTCCCTTAGCCTGGGTAGGGACATCTTTCACTAGACCAGGTTGTTCAAAATCACATTCAACACGACTTTGAATACCTACATTGATTGACATTCACCTGTTCTATGGTTAAACTGTTCCAGTGTCTCACTATCATAATTTAAAAAAAAAAAAATCTTCCTTATATTCAATCTATATGCACCCTCTTTCAGTTAAAAAACTGTTGTCCCTTGTCCTTACAGGACTTCGTGAAAAGTCTGTATGCTTCTTTTGCAGGTCCTCTTCAAGAATGAAAGGCTTAGAAAATGTTTGCCTAACTTCAACACCCGAAGGAAGGCAGTCCTAAACACATGTTAGACTACCTTACTGAACAAAGTCAGAGGGGACTATATACAGGGAAATATTTTGTAGATATGATTTTGATTTCTCTCTTTACTTTTGACATTTAAACCTATTTTTTTTTAATAGCTACTATATGAAATTTGTTTTATTCTACAAGTGCAGTAAAGGTCTGATGATAGAAAATGTAAATGTGCTGCTTTTACACATGATGTACACAATATTTTCTTGAGATTATATTAGGGAAAACACGAATTTAAATGAAATATGTGAGGCTGAAAATCACCAGTCTTTAAAAGCACCAGCTGCATAGTAAATAGACAAACTGCTATTTTAGTAGTAAAAAACATGACAATAATGTAAAACCAGCATTGTTGTTGCTGGTGTTGGTCATAAACAGGTCATCTATAAAGGAAATACAGGGAAAAGAAAACAAACAAATTAACAAACAAACAAATGGCACTATGTTTTCTTGGGACCAAATAAATTTGATACAAGTTTATCTTACATTTTCATACTGTACCATTTTACATAAGCCATTAAAGACACCATAACGTCCAATTTCTTACCTTGATGTGAAGTTGTTTTTCGGATAACTTCACCAATAATTAGATATTTTTGATGCACAAACCTCTCAAATAAAAGACTTCTTGCACTTTTAGGTAGTTTCTCTTATGCACGTTTCTGGGATGCTTTTGATAGGAAAATAGCTGTGTAATAGACTGATTATATTTTTTTCTTCCAGTGTCATTCATTCAATTACTTTCTCATCATTCTTTTTTCTCAGTAAGAGCTTATTATAAAATATACTTTGCAGAAATGGATTAGAAGTATGTTTAATATTAAGTGTAGTGTAGTGTTCACAGTGGAAATTGATTGTTAATCATAGAATCATAGAATCATAGAATAGTAAGGTTGGAAGGAGACCTCAAGGATCATCTAGTTCCAAACCCCTGCCATAGGCAGGGACACCTCCCACTAGTACAGGTCACTCAAGGCCTCGTTCAACCTGGCCTTGAACACCTCCAGAGTGGGAGCAGTCACAACCTCCCTGGGCAACTTGTACCAATGTCTCACCCCCCTCACTGTAAAGAACTTCCTCTTAACATCCAGTCTAAATTTCCCCTCTGGAATATTTATATGAATTATATTGAATTATATAAAATAAAAACTAAAATAAATAAAAAACACCAACCAAACAACAACCCAGTTGCATTTCTTTAATGTAGAAATACAAATATACTTTTAAAAATTCTTATATGTTGCAATGATAGAAATTCCTATTAAATACATTGTAGATATAGACTGTATTTATACGTAGTAATATTTTTTTTATATGTCTACACACAAGAACTTAGAAATCTAGGTAATGAATATGAAAAATTTCGCACTTCAGGCAAATGTGAGTGTCAGGATACCTGTAAGAAAACTGTTTGAATTGTCTGACTAATAGTGTTACTAATGAATGTGCAATTCTGTTGAATTTTGGTTTTGATATTTTAGAAAAGTACTTAAGAAACATTATACATGACAGACTGAAAACCAAAATAAATTGTACAAAACCCTACTGTCAGAGGTATGAATTTATTTAGGAATGAGAAATAGGTGTTAGGAGAAGGACAGTACATTCAGGTAACTGAATAAATAGGAAAAAAATTATAATTATATTGGTTGATTGCTTCACAAAGATTGGGACATAAATGAATCATCAATAAATCACAGTAGCCCCATTCTTAAGCCTAGAAGGAAATGTAGCCAAGCTGTTGAAGTAATAACAGTAAAAGAACAGAAAATAAGAAGAGATGAAGACGAGAATTTTCAGTGTGCATTAGCCCCAGTATGTGAGGCTCATAGAGAATTACAAATTTCCATAACAGATAGCAGGTACACGTGAACAAAGTTTTGGGGAACTAACTACAGCCTATTAGTTTCCCATTGCTAGATCAGGAGGCATCCAATCTACTAAGGTGTACATTAACAACACCTAGTGCCGTGGTAGGCCTTAGCAGGCCAAAATAGGCTTGTACATGTCCTGGTTTGCCTAGGCATGTTTTTCTGCTCTCCCTCTCTCTGTTTTGGGGAGAAGCAACCACAGGAAGTAAGACAAAAGAACCTGGAACCACGGAGTCTGGGGACTGTGACCTGTCCACACTTGTTTTGAACCTTGCAGTAAACAAGGTACACAGGGTTGCCTTGTGCAAGGCTGTGCTCTGCCCTAAAAAGGGTAAAGCAAGCCTATGGCTTCACCTAATATGGTCAGGCTTGGCTAACTGCCATTCTGATTGGCTATTCTGTGTCCAAAGGCACATTAGTCCCAGGCTGTATTGATATAAAGGGAGATGAACAGGGAGCACATCATGCGTTCTGCCATTACAAGGTGCGTTCTGCTATTATGTGTGTGCTCTGCCATTGTATCTGCTCTATCTGTGCTTCTACTACCTTATTGCATCCTGAGTTGTGTGGAACTCCAGCGACCAGGATCAGGCTCTATAAGCCTCCACACGATTGGCCTGCACAGCCAGTATGACACCGTGCTGAGACTGCACATCACAAAGCATCCTGCCTGCACCTGAAAGCTTCCTGCCAAGACGAGAAATCCTGGAGATACACAGATCATCCAGAGAGCCAGGACCATGTCAGAGATTGTCTGCCTCCTTTCTCCAGCATCCAGAAGCCTGGGAAACTCCAAAGCCTCTAACAGCTTTGAGACAAAATACAGCAAGCCCACCACAAGGTTTGGGTACTGTCAGATAATATTTTTGTGAATAAATACTTAAAGCCTCTTGTAATCATTAATTGCCTTCTGCCATAAGCAGAAAGGAGCTCCTGAGTCCATCTAGTGAGCAAGCGGAGTATTGACCGCAAGCAGTACACTAACCGCAAAGCCTTCTCTGCCAGTTCAATCGAGTTCAATCGATGTATATAGTTACTGGTTATTCATAGATCCTGTTATTGCCTATATATAAAGTTTCCATGAGCGATGCAAAGAATCAATTATTATTGAATTGGTGATCGGGGTGCCACGAGTTAATATTTTTAAAAATATCATCTCACAATAATTAATTACCCCTCCACTACACCTGGATGTTTATCTTCTTTGTTTCTTGGCTATCAGAAAATACTGGTAACAATTATTTGACCATCACCTCCACCACACAGCTTTTTATTTTTCTGTAGACAGTTAGCTCAAACAGTAGGAAAGAAAATTAACACCTCCTTGAACTTTTTCTTTCTGTTTATTAGGGCATTACACTTCTGAGACATGTTTGAGTGCACTCATGTGAAGGAAAGAGGAACTGTTTTCTGTCTGGAAAACTCAGTGCCTGCATATGTTTAGATAATGACCGCAGAACTACAGGAAAAGGAAATGTGAATTAAAATTGCATGTTAAGATACATCTTGGCATCATATATGTTGTTCTGTTTTTTAAAGTTTTGTCTAGAGTTTGATGAACTTAACTGTGTGGTTTTGGTTCAATACAAGCTTAAGTTAGTTCTATATTTATCCATAGTGCAACTGATGGAAATTCTACTTCTGCAACATTTCAGAAAAAATCATGCTCTAGAGAGAAGCAAAGGAAACAGGAGAAAAGAACCCTTCTCGTATTTTTGCATGGTTTTAAAATCAGGATGTAGATTAATGCACTTGACTTACAGTTTGAAATAAATTCATCTTACAAAGATTTTACAAGTGTTATACTTGCCAGTCCTTGTATTTTTAAGTGTTATGTATCTTTGTGATTCCGTAAAGTGCGAAAAACAAATTACTAAGCTACATTATATGGAAAGAATGAAGAAAGGCAAAAAGACAGGAGAAAGGAAGGAAAAGGGATCCTGCAGGAAGACAGAAGAGGACAAGGGGGAATTATTTTAAGCAGAGGGAGAGTAGGCGTAGACTGGATTTTAGGAAATTCTTCAGTACAAGGGTGGTGAGGCTCTAGAATATGTTGCCTAGGGAGGTTGTGGATGCCTCCTCCCTGCGAGTGTTCCAGGTTGGGGTGGATGAGGCCTTGAGCAGCCAAGCCTAGCTGAGAAGCATCCCTGTCCATGGCATGGAGGTTGGAGTTGATGACCTCTAAGATCCCAACCTAAGCCATTCTATGATTGTATGAAAAGGAGAAAGATGGAAAGAGGGAGGGGAGAATGGAAGGGAAGATGGAAAAGGGGCCAGTTGTTGCATACATTAATGCACATAATATTTAGATTGTGAAAACACAAAGACTTTGCAACTAAAGCTCTTTCTCTTAGAAATCTGGCCTTCCTGGTTAAAAATAAAGTTTCTGCTGCCATAATAATGTATTGTTCTTGATTAAAAATGCTCATTAAACAAAATTAAAATTCTTCCTAGTGGCTAAAATTATTTCCTAAAAATAAATTATGGAGTAGAACTAATAGAAAAATTGTAGAGTGTAATAATCATTTAAGATAGAGATTTATCTACATAAATTATTTACTTATTTTAGTGTGTAAAATAAGTACTTCTAACAAAATAAAAGCAGTGCCAGACCTAACATGAATTCCAGCTACGTGGAAGGGTTTTCTAAGCTGTCTAAGAATTATGTCATAGCTGAACATTTTGGATCAATTATTCCATCCATTCTACTTTATTTTTTGTTATATTTATTCATCATTGCATTATTCATTGTTGCAAATCTTAAGTTTGAAGGGTGAAATGAAAGAGCAGGACAGAAGAATTACAACTACTTTTGCCTTGGTCTTCTATCAGAGATTTTATGTATTAGAAATTCATTCTTTTAGAGAAAAATCCACAAGAAAGTAAGCTGCAGAGAATGACCTGGTGAGACTACGCAAAGCTGCTTTATTTTCCTGAAAGAAGGAAGGAAATTTGCAAAGCATGAGGTTAAATCCCTTCTTTCTTCCATATATTGAGACAAGCTCTTTCAGCTCATTCTCTGCAAATAAACAGGAGGACTATGGTTAAAAGTGCTCCTATTTCTTCACATTCTTTTAATAATCATTGAAATAATCACTTTTGTTTAGTTATCAGTCAAAATTTTCTCCCTCTAATATATTATTTTTCACAATCACATACCATCACTTATCTTTGTCCCAAGCAGGGCAAATAGAAAATGAGTTATCTGCAAACACGTTATAAATATGTGCTGTGTAGACAAACTGCCACTTATCTCAGTTTCCTATTGATTCTAAACATCACTAATGGACTGATTTATTTTGCATAAGTTTATCTCTGGGGCTGAGATTAACATAGGGGTTGTATGGGCAAATTGAAGACAATCTGTGATCAATGATATGAACATCTACAAAAACTGAGAGAAATGTCATGTATCTCTTACAGTATACCAATGCATATCCATATTTTACCTCTACAACATTGCACTTTTACATCCATAATATAAAACTGATTAGATTAATAAAGCAATTATTTAATCTAGATAATCTTCCAACATCTGTAATGCAGATATTATTTAGGATTTTCCAGGCAGCTAATTAAAGGATTATAAACAAAAATGTTGAATTTTAATGTCAGCACCTTTGTACTGATATAAGGGTTCTAGACTGAAGATTTTAAAAATCATTATACTTAAAATTTGCTAAGTGCTAAGCATCATCTCTGGAAAATGTGTTGATTCTTTTTCTCATATGATAAACAGAAAAAATAAATTAAAACTTAAAAAAAAAAAAAAAAAAAAAAATAAAAAAAAAAAAAAAAAAAAAAAAAAAAAAAGAAATCTGTGCCAGACTAGAATATCAAAATATGCCAATGCTGAGGAGGATGGGAGGAAATACAACACAGATGGCACCGATCTAACAAATACAGTGCCTGTTAAGTGCCTCAAAGTTGTGCCTGGGCCATGATGTTTGCATCCGATACGTTGGTTTTTAAAACTTAACGTTCACCTTGACCTTGTTGAATGTTGAAATTTAGTTCAAAAGGAGGTCAGTCAACTACAAAGTTAATTTATGTAAAGGAAAAAATAATAAAACAGGAAGGACATTTTTACATAAAAATATTGTGGGGTTCTTTGTGAGCTGTTTTCTAAAATGTGCGTTTTTTAACATGAGAAGCAGATTTGTACTGTGGCAGTATATTCATTTTGGAATGTGCAAGATAAATGCTAAACATCTTAGTAAGAAATGTTAGGGGCAATTTTCTTTTCATCTGAGCAGAATATGGGTCTGTCACTCTGCCTGTATCTCTCTTGACTGCTGTATAAGAAACACATAGAAGTGGATGAAGAAGGTAGCTCTGTTAACATTTTCTATGGCCACTTCAGGATATATTTGGAAGAGATTTTTTCTTTTTTTTAAATGTTTAACTCTTTCATTGATTTCTTTCTTATAGTAATATTTTCCTTTCAATCAACTACATTTTGGGTTGGGCATTCTTAATTTATACTGTCATGGCTCTAGTATCTTCAACTCCTGATTTCACACAGTATCACGGTATCATAGTATAGCAAGGTTGGAAGAGACCTCAAAGATCATCAAGTCCAATCCATTACCACAGACCTCAAGACTAGACCATGGCACCAAGTGCCACGTCCAAACGTGCCTTGAACACCTCCAGGGATGGTGACTCCACCACCTCCCTGGGCAGCCCATTCCAGTGGGGAATGACTCTCTCGGTGAAGAACTTTCTCCTCACCTCGAGCCTAAACCTCCCCTGGCACAGCTTGAGACTGTGTCCTCTTGTTCTGGTGCTGGTTGCCTGAGAGAAGAAAGCAACCTCCTGCTGGCCACAACCACCCTTCAGGTAGTTGTAGACAGCAATAAGGTCTCCCCTGAGCCTCCTCTTCACCAGGCTAAACAATCCCAGCTCCCTCAGCCTCTCCTCATAGGGCTTGTGCTCGAGGCCTCTCACCAGCCTCGTTGCCCTTCTCTGGACACGCTCAAGCACCTCAATGTCCTTCTTAAATTGAGGGGCCCAGAACTGGACACAGTACTCAAGGTGTGGCCTAACCAGTGCAGAGTACAGGGGGAGAATGACCTCCCTGCTCCTGCTGGCCACACTATTCCTGATGCAGGCCAGGATGCCATTGGCCTTCTTGGCCACCTGGGCACACTGCTGGCTCATGTTTAGGTGGGTGTCAATCAGCACCCCCAGATCCCTTTCTGTTTGGCTGCTCTCCAGCCACTCCGACCCCAGCCTGTAGCTCTGCATGGGGTTGTTGTGGCCAAAGTGCAGCACTCAGCACTTGGACTTGTTGAAAGCCATGCTTACATGCTTTCTATTGTTATAGCCATCTCAGATACTGACATGTGGAGAAAAACTATAAAATCATGATTTTTTTTTTTTTTTTTGAAGGACTAGTTGACATTCTCATATTAACTCATTGTGAGACCAGGTAACTTCTTGTACAGTTTCTTAACACAAAAAAAAACCAAAACCAAACACAGGGCAGGGTTGTCAGATTGTAACGACATTGACTTAGAATTGTGCTACTGCGGAATTGCAATCTTAGTTGGATCTCTCTTTATTGCAGACCATTAATAATTTTTACTTGCAAGACATAAAACTTGAAGAATATGTAGTAAGCCTACTAAGCAACATATATTTGGGTGTGATTCTCCATGGATCAAGTGTGTTACATTCATTTAAGTTTTCTATTATCCTTGAAAATGGTGGTACTTGTCTTAATCCTACAGGTGATGGGGAAGGCTCTAAAAGGAGTGTGTGGATCCTGAAAGTTAACAGTTGTCTGTAAGGCAAGTGCCACAGCCATGTTTTATCTTTTATGTCCATGATTCTCTGATTGAGAAATAATCAAAATCGGAGAAGAGTGTCATTAAATCATAGTAAGTCCTGAGCCACCAAGATAGTCAAGGTTGGAAGTTACCCTGTGAGGAGAGGATAGGGGAGCAAGGCTTTCTCAGCCTGGGTCAGAGACAGCTTTAAGGCCACCTCACAGCTACCTTTCCACACTGATGAGGCAGATACTGAGAAGAAAAGAGTCAAAATTTGTGCTACACTGCACAACAGTAGGATGAGGAGTAGTGATCATCAACTGAAACAACAGAGCTTCTGACTGAGTTCAAGTGGTGGGAGTCAGGAGAGGGGAATCTCCGTGAACATAATGAAACTAATTTTGTTTATTTTCTTCTGTTTTCTGGTTTGCTAGTCTTCTTACATGCAAAGAACTACATCTTTTCATGTTCTTAAAAATGTTAACTGCATGCGAGACATAGCTCACCTGTGACAATATTAGATCGTCACATTTTGAAGAAAAATATAAGCATCAATATATAACACAACTATCTTCCCCTCTTCCTATACACTCACACAAATATTTTAAGTAAGGGAATCATACATTAAAATCTCAAATTATTATTTAAAAGCAATATTTTAGTCTAATAATAATTTAAATATATTCATCTTAACTGAAAGAAATTAATCAGAAGCAAAACTCATTTCACTTTAAATAATGTCTGTAAGTATAAAAATGTTATATAATTCATGAATATCAGCCTGCTATAAAACCTAGGAAAAGCTGTTGAGCAGAAATTAGCCTTTAAATAAAATTTAAAGGCCTACAGAGGACATTCATCTGGAACAGAATAGGTAGCTTTTGTTCCATAATTGGAACTTGTAATAGTTTTCCTGCTAGATCTCATTAGCCTATATATGCAATGCACAACAATGCACACTATATTTTAACCCTTTTAGTCTTTGTAAAATCTTGCAATTATAATCTCCCAAACAAGTGAAGATATTTTATAATGTTAATTAAGGGTCAAGGAACATTGTTGCCTACATAGTTTTCCTAAGATGGCAGATTGTCACTTTTTGCTAGACTTTTATTTGGCACTTTGTTAACAATACTTAAGTGGTTTGCTTATCTTCTTTGTTTAGCAGGTCATTTGACACCCAGCAAGTTTATGTTATGAAAGGAAACACAGTAAATGATGTTCTTTTATGATGTAACATGAGGGGTTTTTTTAATCTCTCTTATCTTTTTTTTTTATTTTTTTTTTTTTTTCTGTGAATGGAGGAGGAAAACAGTGGAAAACAATGTACTAGTAACAATGAACATTTCTCAGACAGCTATGACCTAGTAAATTCCCCCTGAAAAATGGTCTTTGTTATCCATATTTTAAGAATTTTCATCGGTATCTCTACAAGTCTTTGTACCCCTCTAGAATATGAAAGTCTTCCAAGCATTTAATAGAGAATTTGTTCGGTTTTTTTTTTTTTTTTTAATTTTGTTTTACAAAACCTTGCAAGAAAAGAATTAGATAAATGAGACAGAAATTTGGGTCAGATTTACTGTTCTTTTTTCTGTGGCATTTCCACATCAGTAGAACAGGTATGAATTGATAGTGTATCAGAGTGATACATGTCTAGGACAAAAGTTAATGAAGTCCTGGATTTCCAGTTTCCTACTTTTTACTGTAAAGTTCATAAAATCAATCAAAGTGTCAGATTATGAGTCACCGTTTAGTTAAAGTCAGTGTTTGTAAGGTTCCCAGCAGTAGCAAGAGATGACATTTCTTTTCATAAATGTTCAGTAACAATTCAAAATAGCATTATGACAAGTTTTAAATCAGCCTGTACCAATGTCTAGATTCTCCCAACATTTCTTCACTTCCAACAAAAGATAAATGAGCATAAATAAAGTTACAAAGGATTTTTATACCACTCGTGTACAAAAATATGGAACTGATTTTCTCTAAAGGGTAGCTTAGCTGAGATTACCATAGTCCAAAAGACTAATCAAAAGTGCGGTGCCCGACTCCACCTAGATTGACTGAAGTCTCTGTCTTTATGTGGCTAACCTTAAACCTTTCTTCTAATAAAGCTACTGGACTGGCAAATGAGCAGGAATAAACTTTCTCCATCCTTTCCCAAACAAAAAGGAAATTGAGTTGCTATTTTATTACGCTGAACATGCCTGTTTCTCCTCTCTCCCCTTGCTTTCTCTTCTGAGTGTTAAAAATCAATGTAAACTAAAAGAACAATATACTGATAAACCCTCACAGATTTTCTTTTTTAAGCTCAAAATCAGCATTGCCTTTATAAATATCAGTTATATGCTTTATATAAATCATAAAATTAATCCTCTGCGTTATGAAGACATTCAAAACAGACTGATGGAAGTGTAAATAATTGATCATCAACACCAAACACACAAAATAATAATGTTGCTAAAAGTTATGTCTCTTCTTGAAACAATTAACAGGGATCTATCACACATAAAATAAATATTTGCAGACACTATTATAATTTGAGTAAGAATATGATCCTTAAAATAAAAGGAGACAAGACACAGTTACACTGGTATCAAATAGATCAATGCAACAGGTATTTATTTTGAAGCCCCTAATGCATAAAGATTTCTAAAGTAAAATTTTAAACTTCTACTCACAACATTTTTTAAAGTGGAAAGAATCTATATTTTGTCAAACAAGACTAAGAAGAAAAATAATTAGAGAGATTAATTAAAAAAATAATCACCAAAAATAAAACATGGTTGCTAGTGCAGATCCTGTTGCAAATCATACACTCCACAGCTGAAACCTTTCTAAGGAGCTCATTGAAACACAGCGGGTGTTTAATAATACAGTTACAGAAAACAAACTGAGATGAACATTTCATAACCTACTCTCTGCTTCACTAACACTCAGTGATTATGATTGGTAAATATCAATTTACACATTTGAAGGCAAGGTAATGTTCTTAGAATCACATGGTAGTTGGGTTCTTGAATATGACCAGTGTATTTAAAATGCTGTTACCTTTGTGTGTGGCCACAAGCCAGAATGCACTTTCCAGCATTTTAGAGAAAACTGAGGCCTTAATTCAGAGGTTTCTGTATAAAAAAATATCTTGTTTGCTCTATCCCATAGAAGGACACTTAACACTCCTTACCACTAGACAAATGCCATTGTGCAATGCACAGTTACTTCACAGACTGTAAGATCAGTAAGGAATGTGGCTCTTTGAACACTTTTCTGCTACACTATTTTGCCACTTGTAATAATCCCTAAAAAATAAATAAATAAATTTTGGGGATATTTTTTATTGTTGTCAAAAAGAAGAGGTGATGTTTAGTAATTCCTTTATCCATAAACTTCAGAATAGTCTTATTGCTTTGGATTCTAAATCTGACAATCTGATTTGTGGCCTGATTTTACTCCAGTTTGTGGTAAGCTTTACGCATTTGTCTGAAGCCATGAACGGATGATCTAGCTGATAAAACCACTCTGTGATGTTACTCAAAATCTTCCATGAGAGAAGCTTAGACCTTGACTGCTCTTAATTGCTTTTAGAGAGTTTTATTCTAAGAGCGTGAGGCTTCCTAAATAATTATGACAGTCTAGAACTGCAAGTGAGATAGTATGAGTCCAGGCTATTGTTCCTTCTTACATGTTGTGTGTATAAATAAATTATGATAAATCAGGGCATAGAAAAAAAGAGGGGAAAATATAAAAAAAAATTTTAATTTCTTGTTCTGTACTTGAACACAAAAGCTAATCTAAGAAAAAATACTTTCTGCAGATAATGCTATGGGAATGGAATATCCACCGGGGACGGTTATTGTCAGCAGCATTACCTATTTTTACTCTGCAATCAAAACCCTGCAGTATTTAGAATGATACAAACGCAAAACAGAAAACCTTAGCCACATATCCAAAACAAATAGCAATCCATTTTTCCCACACAATGTTGTAATTTATTCTGAAAGTACAAAGAGACCTCAGACTCCATGTCAGCTTTTCCTTCACAGAACTGCACACCAGTCCAGCCTTGAGATGATACAAAGGCATTTGTGTTTAGATCATATCTTGGGGATTTTTTTTGTTTGTTTTTTTTTTTATTTTGTTTTGTTTTGCATTGCTTGATTTTGGGAGGTTTGTTTTTTGTTGTTTTGTTTTAATCTAAACTTTAATATTTTCTTTGATAATTATTATATACCTCATTTAAAAAAAAAAACTTATGCATGTTTATACTTGCCATTTCAAAATAGTGTTTACTTCTCATGCACATCTCTATAGTATTGCTTCATGATCATGTGAGGAAATAAATCACACAGGCCAAAATCTCTTGGAGAAAAAGTCATCAGATAAGAGAAACTGATTTGCTTACAGAAAATTATTTTATTAAAAGCAGTCCACCTAGATGTTTCTCACATATCTGAAACAGTTATCTGTCTCTAAATGGTATGACTGTTTATTGGCTAGGCGATTTTGGTCTGAGGATTTGTTCCGTAAACAAAGATGTGCTAAAAGGTCTTCATGTCTCCGAAGTAGTTTAAAATACTTTTGGAGCTCTTGTAAATCATATCGATAAAACTGAAACATTAAAGCAAAAAAAAGAATAGGAAGTTTTTAATGTTTGGCTTAAAGCCAAAATTACCATTAAAGTAGTAAATATCACCACTAAAGTGGTAACAATATAAAAGAAATTTGTAAATTGATAGAAATGTCTATATAAACCTATTTAAGGAAATCTATTTTCATCACATTACGACATTATAAACCCAGCTCAGCCATACTTTCCTGTTTGAAAAATGTTGGTACAAGAGAACTGAAGTTTTAAAGAAACAGGCATACATAAATTTAAATTATTTCAGAGGCTATTACAACTATTTTTGTTCAGTGGACTTCACACATTAGAAAAATGGCTTCCATCCATTATATCTGTTGCTCAGGAGAAATTATACATCATTCTTTATTGAATAAAAGCTTCTCCTTCTAACAACATAATTTTAATGGTATCAGTGTAGTTTTTCAGAAATAAAATACAGAACATGTAATCAGACTTTTCTTCACTTGAATAACCTTTGTGGCATCAATGACATATTATAGCATCACATTGTTAATTCTCAGTGTATGACAATTTGAGGTCACGTGGCAAATGTTTTTCAAATATATGCATTTAACTTACTGTTAAAGAGTCATATTATACATGCCTGGTATAGAGATGCAGTTTAACTATAGCTACTTTATCAACTAGGCAAAATTCTTAAGGAAGGTAATTTTATTGGCGTTCTCACTTTTTTTCATCCATTAAATATATCAAGATTTATAACTAAATACAATTTTAAAAATTAAATTATTATTCTTTCAGAAATAGTTTATCTTTGTAGACAAACAGGCTACTGGTGTATGTGGGTTTTCTGTACTTGGTTATATGCCAAGATGCATCAAGAGAAGCGTGGCCAGCAGGGCAAGGGAGGGGATTCTGCCCCTTTTCTCTGCTCTCATCAGACCCCATCTGGAGTACTGTGTACAGTTCTGGAACCCCCAGCATAGGAAGGACATGGAAGTGTTGGAGCAAGTCCAGAGGAGGGCCACGAAGATGATCAGAGGGCTGGAGCAGCTCTCCTATGAAGACAGACTGAGAGAGTTTGGGCTCTTCAGCCTGGAGAAGAGAAGGCTTCAAGAAGACCTTATAGTAGCCTCCAGTATCTGAAGGGGTGCTGCGGAGGGAGTAATTAGCTACTGCGAGACGATATTGTAAAAATATTAATATATAGTTTATTAATGTTAAATAACCGGAACTCACACCACCCCGACCACCATTTAATAATAATAAGAATAACAATAATAACAGGCTCTTTGCAACGTTATGGAAACTATATACAGGTTATAACAGGATCTGGAAATAACTATTAAATATATACATTAACTAAACTCGATTTAAACTGGAAAAGAGAAGGTTTGTGCGGTCACTTACACCACTTGCAGTTAATTACCCTGCTTAGCCACTGGATGAGTGCAGGAAGCTCCTTTCTGCTTATGGCAGAAGGCAATCAATGATTATAAGAGGCTTGAAGTATTTACCCACAAAAGGTATTATGGCACAATGCCCAAAGCACGTGGTGGGGCTGCTGCCGGGCCAAAAGCTGCTGGAGGCTTTGGAGCTTCCTCAGACTCCTGGACACTTCAGAAAGGAGGCAGACATCTCTGACCTGGTGCTGGCTGTCTTGGCAGCAGACTCTCATGTGCAAGCAGGCCGTGCAGTCTCGGTGTACAGTCTCGGCACAGTGTCACACGGAATGTGCAGGCCGAATGCGTGGAGGCAGCAGGCAGGATGCAAGCAGGCACCTTGTAATGGCAGAAGGCACGCACCCTGTGTTCCCTGCTCCTTTTATTAACACAGTCCGAAGATCAATGGGTCCTTGGACATGAGATAGCCAATCAAATGGCAGTTAGCCAAGATTTTGCCATATTGGGTGAAGCCATAGGCTTGATTTACCCTTTTTTGGGGAGATCACGGGCCTTGCATAAGGCAACCGTGTGCACCCTGTTTACCGCAGTGGATGGACAGACCCCAGACCCCAGACTTAGTGGCGCCAGGTCCTTTGTCCCTTTTCCCGCGGTTGCTCTCCCCAAAACAGAAGGAGAGAGAGCAGAAAAAAAAAATGTCCTGGGTAAGCCAGGACATTCACAAGCCTAATTTGGCCTGTTTAGGCCTACCACGACAAGGGGGCCTACAGGAAGGCTGGGGAGGGACTATTTACAAGGTCTTGCAATGACAGGACAAGGGGCAATGGGTTTAAACTGGCAGAGGGAAGATTTAGACTGGATGTTAGGAGGAAGTTCTTTCCAGTGAGAGTGGTGAGACACTGGGACAGGTTGCCCAGGGAGGTTGTGGCTGCTCGCTCCCTGGAGGTGTTCAAGGCCAGGTTGGATGAGGTCTTGAGTAACCTGTGCTAGTGGGAGGTGTCCCTGCCTATGGCAGGGGGTTGGAACTAGATGATCTTTGAGGTCCCTTCCAACCTTACCATTCTATGATTCTATGATTCTATATAAGGTCAGAATATGTGAGGAGTGTGAAGTGGTGAAAAAAGAAATGGGCTAGATGTAGCTAATATCCCTGACTATTTTTATGCTGCAATTACTATACCACATGAAAAAAACATACTTGTAAGCCCAAGGTAGGTGCAGTATGGGGAAAGCAGCTTTTATTATTCTGATTAATATTTTATTCTTTTATAAACTGGAATTACCTAATTTGTTCAAATGGTATTGCTTTTGTTCCTCAGAAAGATGAAATAAGTAGAAGGATGACATCTACTCAGTATTTCACTTGGATTTCATTCTTTGCTGTGGTGGTTTCTAGACTAGTTTTTATTTTGAAGAAAGCACAATGAAAATACTTAACATGTGTGAAGCAAATATAAATATATATTTTAAAGAAAAGTTCAGTGGATTTACTAAGATCATTTCCAATAATATAGAATATTGCCTCTACTGTCAAATACATTTTTACAAAGCATGTAAGAGCTGACATATAAGAGCTTACAAAGAGCTGACATAGTTCCCTGGAAGAGAGTTTGGTCAAATAGCACTTGTGCTGTGGCTGTGTCCAAGAATATAGGGTAAAGGTTAATATTATCTTCCTTTCTTTGTTTTGATAGTGTTCATTTTTATTGTACTGCATCTATGCTTTCTGATGTAATACACACTGAAAATTAGAAAAAAATATCCAAGGAGGAAGAGAGAGGTGATCCTGAAAAAGTATTTTCTCATGTGTGATGTACAACAAAGAGAAACATAATTCAGGAATGTAGTATTTCCCCTAATGTGTTGCAGACATTGCTGAGAAACTGTATAGACCTATTTCTTTCACAGTTTGATTAGGAAAGTCAGACAGTTCTCTATTATTCACAAGAGAAGAATGCAGAGAGAAGTAACATGTCCCATACAAAATAGGATTCATCTCTCACTGACTTCTGGTTTCTTCCGAGTAAAAGTTTTGATAAATCTCTTAGCACAAGTTATTGTAGAAGCATCTACAAAACAGGGCCCAAGGAAAAAAAAATATTTTAGCATCAGAGAATAGACTTACAGGAAGATACAGTTTTTTAAAAATGTTTGGAAACATAGTAATATTCTACTGAATGAGGTAACATTTTTAGCAGTGTGATGGTTTGGGAGTTACCCACCCCCCCACACTTTGTAAAATGACCCAGACTAGAACTCAACCGGCTAGAAGTTATGGAATGAAGCTATATTTACAGCTTAGCACAATATACAAGCAGATATATACACTATATACAGGAATAGTTATAGAAATATACAAGGTAAAGGCAATACAGAAACACAACACCCCTCCCAGAAATCAGGGTCCCCAGGAGGGGCTCCCAACCACCCTTCCAACTTCTCCCCACCCCTACACCTTACCCCAAGGTTTGCCTTACACGTAAGGAGAATTTTGAGGATCTGCCAGAGGGGATTAGCAGAAGAGTGGTTAGTGAAATTAATCGGCAGAGAGGAGAAGTTCAGAAGCTGCTAGACAGCCCCAGACGCTGTGCCCAACAGAGACTGCTGCAAGCCCAAGTGGTTTATCTTTTGTTTTTGAGTACTTTTTCCTAAACATCTCAGCAAGCCTATGAGTGAAGTAGACATCGCCATTGTTTCCTTTTCACAGCCTGCAATGTAATTTTCTCTATTGAAATATTCCAGTTAGCTCAAACCAGCACAAGCAGACAGAGAATGGAAATTCCTAGGGTTGTATTTAGCCATGATAAGACATGAAGAAAAAAAAATTACTGAAGTTTAAATAGATACAGCATATATTTCCTATTATTTAAAAGTGAATTTGAGAATATAACATAAAAACCTCAGTTAAATGCAGAATTAAATCTATTTTTGAGATTTTATTTGACATAACAAAATTGTCAAGTTTCAAAATGTCACATCATTTGTAGGTAGAATTGTGATTTTTTTTTTAAAAAAGGTTAAAATTAAATACTTTAATATGTTACATTTGCACTACAGTGCTTACACAAGCAAAACAAAAGAAAAATACTGCCTTATAAATATTCATGTAGATTTTATTGTCCACAAATTCAATCATTCAATGTTTAACAAAAGAGCAATATTTTTTATTAAAAGTTCATAAAATAATAGTGTTTTCTCAGTAGTCATTAATTACTTTGCTATGGCTTATAGAAGTTTTTTTGAGGATTAACTTTTCAGATAAATCTATTTTTTAATTATTCATTCAAAAATTACAAAATTAGAAGTTTATATCCTAATCACAGGATTCTGTCCTGTCCCAAATAATGGAGTGGTTGAATGAATTTTCTAGAACTAAGGCATATTTTACAAAGTTATTCACACAATATTGCTATTATTTGGTAAGTAACACATTAGAATCCCTTTAATAAATTTATTAATGCAAATTTTCACATATTAGATGTACTTTTCCTGTATTGGATGTTACATTACAAAACATAGCTCTGAAAATATCAGCATTTTTCAACAGAATATTTTTTTCTTCCAACAGATTTGTTCACTATCTTAGTATCTGTTGTGCTACATTTTACCAGAATGCATAAATCCATGGTCTAGTCTCGAGGTCTGTGGTAATGGGTTGGACTTGATGATCTTTGAAGTCTCTTCCAACCTTGCTTATACTGTGATAAAAATTTGGAAAAACATCATGACAAGGTGATACTTTTCTTTGATTGGTTCTTTTGTTTGTTTGGTTTTGGTTTTGGTTGTTTGTTTGTTTTTGTTTTTTTTTTTTGGTTGGTTGGAATTCATTGTTGTTTTTTTCTTTTGTTCTTGTTTTAAACATAGAATAACAATAACAAAAGGATTATTTCCTTCTAGGCATTTAGAATACAATTTTTTTTCCAACTGCATACAACTTTAATTTTCTTTCCATAATGCACTGTTAAAGATTTTGTCTTTTCATAAACAGCATGATCATTTCAGAAAGTTCAAGCAAAGTATTAGTTAGTAGAAATGCATGCAAAGTGAGTCCCACATTCTCACAGTATATGTACAATGGCAGCTAGAGGCATCTGTGCCTATGTCTAAGCTTACATTAGCTATATATTTTAAAATATTGCCTATCCATCTGTAAAACTTGAGTAAAAATCAGCCAAAATCCAATTCTGGACCTCGGCTCCATTTTTGCTGCCTGAAAATCTGTAGTCCTCTCCTACAGACTGTCTCTCTATGAAGTAGCTTTTAGCCTACTTTGTTTTTGCTTTGATTGGTTGGCTCTTGTTTGTGCCTTTCATTTGCTTTTTATACTACTGCAACGTGCTTACAGCATCTCTCCTGCTCTGAACTGCAGTCAGTTTATTCAAGACCTTTAGAGGAGAATGGTCAGAAAAACATGGTCTCAATTTGATAAATAATGGGAAGAAAATGTTATCACACAATGAGCTTGCCATTAAAGCTTGATTTTGATAGTATTATAGTATCAGAAGGACAGTTAGGACAAGGAAATTTCTTTATAAGAGAAAACTCACTTGTTTAGTGTTATGCTTTTTTCACAAGGAGAGTAAAGTGAAACATTGGAATGACTTCAGTGCTTTGTTTTTGTATAGTTCTCTATGATTGCATAGGAATTTTGTACAGGAAAAGAGATGAGAGAGCTACCTTTCTGTCATCTCAGGCTGTGACTATTGTTAAAATACCTGATATTACAATGGTCCTGCAGGGGGCCAAGCCAGGAGGATATCTCTTCATTGTTAGTCCAAGAGGACTCTACTAAAAGGTTGATGGCACTGAGGCAAACTGATGCTTCCTGGTCAGGTGTATGCTATCAAGATGTTTAGTTTCTAAAAGAGAGCAACTACATCTAGCCTGCCTGCTGGGATGAGCCTCTGAGTTGAGTTACAACTCAAGCACTGCCTAGGAATTGTATAGCTGAAGACCAAAGAGCCTGATGGGTGTCAAAGACTGCCGTGATGTGATCGGTTTGCATGAGGGCAGTAGAAACTGAAAGCATGATCTGTCTGACACAATAATAGATATCCTTGGAGCATCTTTTACTCAGAAAATTCATAGACCTTCTTGAGTACAGAACCTATTGCACAATGCTTTTGTTAATGACTTTTCTGTCAAGAAAGAGAGTAGCTGATACATAGTCAGCGGAGAGCAAAACGAAGGAGGAGTTGGCTTTCTATGGATTTCATCACTGGTAATTTAATGTGGGAATTCTGTAGGCATAATGTGTTAAAGCTCAGTGATTACTCCTCATTAATGTTTGTAAATATCACACTGAAGTAGAGAGAGAGAGAAACAAGCAAAATAGGGAAGCATGTGGTCAAAAAAAAAGTCTCACATATCAATGTCAGTAGTACCATGCATTGTCATACATTGTCCCAGAATCATTTTCATATCTACATTCATATATGTCAGCAACAAATTAAAACTGTAGATAAGAATTTCAGATTCCAATGAGGTCCTTTCACTCTTGACTCACTGAAAGTGTAAGCAGCCCTTGCTAATTCGTCTTGGCAGGAAAGAGATCAGTTCCTTTTTTGGCTGGATTTTTAGGGACAAAATATGTTCAGATTATGAGGCAAGTCCAAATGAGCTATCACTCTTCTCTTACTCTGAATCTGTGAATGCTAAAGTGGGAAAACCTGCTGCCAATGCTGCAAAAGGGAGAAGCCAACTTCTAAGCACAGTTGCTATAACAGGCAGAGCATGGGTGGTAGGAGGAGCACATAGTGACATGCTAGAGAAAGATGATCCTGGTAAACTGTTAATACTCTTATTTTTCACACTGCTGATAAGGAAATTATGTGGGGAATCACCAGAACATGACTTTATCTTGTTTCAGGTGCCAGTTCAGGTGCAAAGAAAAGCAAACAAATTCCATAAACATTCCTTCCTTTTTTAACTTTGAAATTTAGGCCTTCCTTAGTGTATGCACTTTTGTCCCATTAGATTATTTTTTATTTATTTGTTTATGATACCCTGTTCCTACTAAACCTACAATGACTCTTAGTTTAATCAAGCTCTCTGTTGAAGTTGTTATGCCTGCTGGCCTAATTACAATAGGAGAAGAAGCTTTTCAGAAAAATCGGGTCAAACTTCAATAACAGATGAAGCCATTTACAGAGACTTACTAAACTGGTACTACATTATTCAAAACCACAAATGCAGGAAGGCATACTTAAATCAATACAGTTTTTGACAGGTAAATCAGCGGGTTTTGTTTTCACATGTCCAAGCCACAAATTCAAGGAAGGTAAACTGCCACAGGAACATTTCATGCAAGAAAATCAGAAAATTATTTCAAAAGTAAATTTAATCCCCAATGTTTTACACAATACTATATTGTCAGATGATTGTTTATGAAGCAGACCACTTTCACCTTGAGCATCACTAGGATAACTGTGTTCCTTCAATGGATGATTCTCTAAAAATATATGAACACAAAGTATTCAGATACTGTATATATGCATATACACAAATATGCTCTTTACTCTGCTCTCATCAGACCCCATCTGGAGTACTGTGTACAGTTCTGGAGCCCCCAGCACAGGAAGGACATGGAAGTGTTGGAGCAGGTCCAGAGGAGGGCCAAAAATATGATCAGAGGGCTGGAGCAGCTGTCCTATGGGGACAGGCTGAGAGAGTTGGGGCTTTTCAGCCTGGAGAAGAGAAGGCTTCGAGGAGATCTTATAGTAGCCTTCCAGTATCTGAAGGGGACCTACAGGAAGGGTGGGAAGGGATTATTTACAAGATCTTGTAATGACAAGACAAGGGGCAATGGGTTTAAACTGACAGAGGGAAGATTTAGACCGGATGTCAGGAGGAAGTTCTTTCCAGTGAGGAACAGCTTGCCTAGGGAAGTTGTGGCTGCTCTCTCCCTGCTCCCTGGAGGTGTTCAAGGCCAGGTGGACGAGGCCTTGAGTGAGCTATACTAGTGGGAGGTCTCCCTGCCTATGGCAGGGGGTTGGAACTAGATGATCCTTGAGGTCCCTTCCAACCTTACCATTCTATGATTCTATGAACAACAGTACCAGCTAACTGCTCAGGCAATAAGATGCATAAGGCTGGGGAGGGACTATTTACAAGATCTTGTAATGACAGGACAAGGGGCAATGGGTTTAAACTGGCAGAGGGGAGATTTAAACTGGATGTTAGGAGGAAGTTCTTTCCAGTGAGGGTGATGAGACACTGGAACAGGTTGCCCAGGGAGGTTTTGGCTGCTCCCTCCCTGGAGGTGTTCAAGGCCAGGTTGGAAGAGGTCTTGAGTGAGCTGTACTAGTGGGAGGATCCCTGCCTATGGCAGGGGTTTGGAACTAGATGATCCTTGAGGTCTCCTTCCAAACTTACCATTCTATGATTCTATGATTCTATGCTAGAATTCCTGGGAAATGTGCCTATACGTGCACACAAAGGCATACTTAGAAAAAACCTTTAATCTAGTCAGATAACTTTCTATCTACAATATTCTATCCCTGTGAATACTGAAATGCATATTCCATATGATCCTATTTTACCTCTATCTGTTTTCACAAATCAGTACTTAAAATGGTTAGCAATATCTTGGCCATAATGTCAAAAAGTAATGACATCCCATCCTAGTCAAACACTAATGCTCTGACATACATGAGCCAGCAGTGTGCCCAGGTGGCCAAGAAGGCCAATGGCATCCTGACCTGCATCAGGAATAGTGTGGCCAGCAGGAGCAGGGAGGTCATTCTCCCCCTGTACTCTGCACTGCTTAGGCCACACCTTGAGTCCTGTGTCCAGTTCTGGGCCCCTCAATTTAAGAAGGACATTGAGGTGCTTGAACGTGTCCAGAGAAGGGCAATGAGGCTGGTGAGAGGCCTCGAGCACAAGCCCTATGAGGAGAGGCTGAGGGAGCTGCGATTGTTTAGCCTGGTGAAGAGGAGGCTCAGGGGAGACCTTCTTGCTGTCTACAACTACCTGAAGGGTGATCGTGGCCAGGAGGAGGTTGCTTTCTTCTCTCAGGCAACCAGCACCAGAACAAGAGGACACAGTCTCAAGCTGTGCCAGGGGAAGTTTAGGCTCGAGGTGAGGAGAAAGTTCGTCACCAGGAGAGTCATTCGCTACTGGAATGGGCTGCCCAGGGAGGTGGTGGAGTCACCGTTCCTGGAGGTGTTCAAGGCACGTTTGGACGTGGCACTTGGTGCCATGGTCTAGTCTCGAGGTCTGTGGTAATGGGTTGGACTTGATGATCTTTGAGGTCTCTTCCAACCTTGCTTACACTGTGATACTGTGATACTGTAATACTGTGATACATCTTTCTAGTTTTCCCCATGTTTATCTTCCTTCATGTTTGATGAAGTAGGAATTTATATTGCTGTTTTTAGCTAATTTGTTGTGTACATTTTCTACAATAATAACTATAGACAGAGACATTCCTTAACATCTCCAGCATGGTCTGAAAGCTACTTTTGAAAAACAGATCTGCTTTCAGGTATATCTGTACCTTCAGTGATTCCCCAGTAAAATTCTCTAATATCTAGAAATGGGAACAGTACAGGAGTTGAAAGAATATCATTACCTCCAAAACAATTTGTTCTGGAAGTATAATGAAAGTCCTCCATTGTGTTAGGCATCAAATGTATCAGAAGCTACTGATACTGATCCTCATACTTTTACAGAATTTTGAATGACATGATTTGGCTTCCATAGTCAAAGAACAACCTTATTTCACCATTATATGTCTGTTTACCTCTAGAGGCATTCCAGTATACAGCATACCAGGCTAGAACTGGTATCTTGCAGAAAGAATATTTACTACCTCTGCTATATGCAATTGCAGACCTGACCTGCCTGATGGTTAACTACTACCCATTCCCTTTGGATTTAGATTTCCCCAAAAGTCTTGTACTGTCTCTTCATGTATTTATCCCATGACATAATCATTTGAACAGCAGTTTTGAGTAGATATTTGCCCTGGTTTATGTCTGCTTGTTACTGTTATGAATGATGCAAAATTAATAATTGATATTAATTTTAATATCCAGGCAGAGATTGTTAATAGCTATGAAAATTGTTTATTAACATTAAATCTCGACAGAAACCTTATTTACAAGGTTCAAAACACATGGTTTGGAAATTTATACACACAGGGAAGAGGCAAAACTGGAACACTATAAGAGGTAACCAGCAAATGCAGACATTTTTATTTTTACTGGAAGAGAAGGTTTCAGGGGTCACTTATACGAGTCGTGGTTAGTTATCCTGCTTATCCACTAGATGGATGCAGGAAGCTCCTTTCTGCTTATAGCAGAAGGCAATTAGTGAATTACAAGAGGCTTTAAGTATTTACTCAAAAAATATTACCGGACAGTACCCAAAGCACATGGTGGGGTTGCTGTCAATGGTCTCAAAGCTGTTAGAGGCTATGGAGTCTTCCCAGGCTCTTTTCTCAGACATCTGGGAGTCTGGCACAGTCTCTGACCTGGTTCCTCTTGATTCCTGATTCAGCAGAAGCCTTGCAGAGGGACAGACAGGATGCAATGCAATGTGCAGTCTTGGGACAATGTCATGCTGGCTGTACAAGTTGATCACATGCAGGCATTTAGAGCCTGTTCCTGGTAAGCTCTTGGAAGGCAGTTTCCAGGCAGTTCAGGATAGAATAAGACAATAAGCAAGCACAGATTCAATGGCAGAGAGCAGATACAACCACAGAGCACACATTGTGCTCCCTGCTCATCTCCTTTTATCCATCCAGCCTAAAATTAATGTGCCTTTGGACACAGAATAGCCAATCAGAATGGCAGTTAGCCAAGCTTGACCATATAAGGTGAAGCCATAGGCTTGTTTACCCAAATTTGGGCAGAACACGGGCCTTGCACAAGGCATACACAAGCTGAGCCTGTGTAGGTTCAAAACAAGTCTGGGTAAGCCAGAGTCCTTAGCCTCAAAGGCTCCACATTCTTTGCTCTCTTTCCTGTGGTTGCTTCTCCCCAAAACAGAGGGAGGGAGAGCAGAAAAACATGTCTGGGCAAGCCAGGACATGTATAAACCTATTTTGGCCTGCTTAGGCCTACCACAACAGTTACCAGTTGAAGAAAGCATATCACTGCATCTTTTGGTCATTCGAGGCTGTAAGCACTGGGGATGACAATAACTTCTGCCTTGAGAAAGGCATGTGGTCAACATAGAAGTTTATGAAGGCCTCCACTTGGCTAACATAAAGAACCTGCCTCCTTAAACATGTTGAGGCTCATTTGGTCTTGTTTCAATACAGTAATTGGGAAAAATGAGTCACGGAGCAAAAATCTGTGCTATGTTCTGTGACACAAGTTGAGATCTGTTGTTATGGATGCTACTGTCTCTTTGATATCTCAACACAATGTGGCAAAATGTAAGCTACTTTGACTTCTCAGTCTCCTGTCACCTATCTGCTCTGTAGTGTTTCCACATATTCTCAGGTACTCCTGGTCATGAAAACACGCAGGTAAGGCCATAATCTCCTATCAATATTTTTTACATGAAGAGGGAGAAGAAATATGGATAATACTTCTCTTTTAAGAGTAAATCATGTCAATTACTGACAAGTGGATATGAATACTTGTGTGATTTCTATATCCAGAAGCAAACGATCACCCATGTAGATAAATATTTGTAGAAAGAAAAGGATGAAGAGATTATATATTAAAACCCCTAAAGAATAAAGAGAAAAAAGCAATTCAGGCTTCCTATTGTGCTTTACAAGATCTACCACTGCAGTGATAATCCCTACTGCCTCTGTCAACCCTCTTTTATTAAATCTGACTTTTCATCAAAGCTAAAATGAAGGAACAGGAAGAGCTTTATGACAGCGAAGATTAGTACCAATACAGTAGGAAGAGATATTCAAGAGCTCTGCTGGATCAGATATACAATAATGGACAGTACATTTTTATTTGAAGCATACTAACATTAAAGCTCCTTCCTTCAGATAACTTCTGTCATAGCAAGCATAAATATCTTTCCAGAACAAGGATCCAGGAAACTACAGACCTGTCACTCTGAGTTTGGGAGGCTCATGGAGCACATCACCTTGGGTGCCATTATGCAGCACACACAAAGCATTTGACACTGTCTCTCACGACATCCTCCTGGAGAAACTGTCTGCTCATGGGTTGGATGAGTGGATGCTTCTCTGACCAGGCTCAAAGAGAAGTGATGTGTAGCGTTAAGTTCAGCTGGAAGCTGGTCACCAGTGGTGTTCCCTAGGATTGAGTACTGGGGCCAGGTCTCTTTGGCATCTTTATCAGTGAGCTGAACAAGGAGATTGAGTGCACCCTCTTAAGATTGCAGATGACACTGTTTTGGGGGAGTGTTGATCTGCTTGAGGACAGGAAGGATCTACAGAGGGACCTGGACAGGATGAATTGATGGACCCAGACCAGGTGTGTGAGATTCAACAAGGCCAAGTGCTGAGTACTTCACCTTGGTTACAACAACCCTCTGTGAAGCTGCAGGCTTGGGAAAGAGTGGTTGGAAAACTGCCTGGCAGAGAAACACCTGGGAGTCAAGAGCTGGGTAAATATAAGACCAAGAAGTCTGTATCAGGAATTGTGTGATCAGCAGGATCTGGGAAATTATTATCCCCATGTACTCAGCACTGATGAGGCCATACCTTGAGTATTGTATTCAATTTTGTGCCCCTCACTATGAGAAAGACATTGAGGTCCTGCAGCAGTTCTAGAGAAGGGCAATGAAGCTGGTGAAGGGTCTGCAGAAGGGGTCTTCTGAGGAGTGGCTGGGGGAATTGGGGTTGTTTAGTCTGGAGAAAAGAAGGTTGAAGGGAGACCTTATTGCTCTCTACAGCTACCTGAAAGGAGGTTGTATCCAAGTGGGTTTTGGTCTCTTCTACCTAGTAACAAGGGATAGGACAAGAGGAAATGGCCTCAAGTTGCACCAGGAGAGATTTAGATTGGCTATTAGAAGAAACTTCTTGATCGAAAGGGTTTTAAACACTGGAATAGGCTCTCCGAGGAGGTGGTTGAGTCACTGTCCCTGGAGGTGTTTAAAAGATGCATACATGAGGTGTTAAGGAACATGGTTTAGTGCCAGATAGAGACAGACAATGGTTGGACTTGACGATCTTAAATGTCTTTTCCAACCAAAATAATTCTATGCTTCCGTGATTCATTTTGGCCATTGACTTCTGTAACTATTGGGACTAATAGTCTGATTAAGTTGGCATTACAAGGAAATTCTTTCTCATTTTCTTTCATGTGCTCAATGGGCCCGGATCACTTATTTTGGCTGTTCTCACTGTCTCATGTTTTCAGACACACTCATTTATCACAAAGAAAGTCACTTTCCTGTTTGTGTTTCCACTTTACTCTAAAGGGCACACAGAGAAACATTACAGGAATGCAAGGTTGCAGCAAATAAATTGTCTGCACTTAGTCTGCAACATGTCACTACAGCCATTCAGCCTTGTATGATTTCTTGTTGCAGAGATAGAGTTAAAAGACTTCTTATAAACAATCATTTAATACAGAATTTTCTGTTGATGTGACTCTTTGATCTCATTTTCTGCTGAGAATTTTAATATATACTATGGAAACTTTATGTTCTTTGTAATGAAATGTCTTAAAGTCTCATTTAATAATACAGCTGTCTGTACATCTCAGATACGTATTATGTACAATAATTTAACTGGAATCAGATTGCCCTGGAGCTTCCAAAAATCTGAAAGTTTCATACCAAGGTAATTAAAAAATCAACAGTTTCCAGCAAGATTCAAGGAAACAGTACAACTTGATGATTTACGCTAGACAAAACGATAGTCATTGCTGCATTTGTTGTGCATGTTACTGGAAAAAAATGCAATAGAATAGAATCTTCTCAGTAGCATTCCTATATTAAGCATAATGACATATATTGTACATTATAACAAAAAATAACCACATGCATACAAAAGATTTGTACTATACTACAGATGAATTTTTCTATTAATATGAAACAATTGATGGCAGAAGTAGCCTTAGAGTAGAAGGCATCTAAAATGAATTCTTTACTAATTTTTTACCTTTTATTCATACCACTGTAACCTGCAGTCATGCTTTCTAAATTAAATAAGAATAGCCCTGTGGAGAAGGACCTGGGAGTCCTGGTGGACGAGAAGTTATCTATGGTACAACAATGTGCACTTGTGGCCAAGAAGGCCAATGGGATCCTGGAGTGCATTAAGAAGAGTGTGTTCAGCAGATGGAGAGAGGTTGGTTATCCTCCCCCTCTACTCTGCCCTGGTGACACCTCAGCTGGAATATTGAGTTCAGTTTTGGGCTCCCCAGTTCAGGAGTGACAGGTGTGAGAGACTAAATCTAGTCTCTCCTGTATTGGTAAATCAACAAAGATAAAATCAACTTTGCTGCCTCCAGACAACAGCTCATGAGGTGTGATGCAAGCACATCCTGGGTGGTTTACTGAATGCCCAGGGATGGGTATTGGAGAAGTGAGAGGGGAGGGGTGAAAGCCCTGCAGGTACATGGAATGTGCAACAATTGTTGTAAGTGGCCTGCCTAAGGGGTCAGCTCTGCCCACTGACAGCACACCTGGTAGTCACTTATGGATTAATGTGACTAGGGTGTCATGGGGGAGCTTCGAGACACTGAGGTCTTGTATGCCCCATCAGAGCGGGATGGTTTTGTCCTACCTTCAGGCTGAAGGTGGAAGGAGTGAAGGATTCTAGAAGGCTACTTTGGGCCATGTGGGTTTTGTACCTATTCCACCTGATTGCCTTGTGTATATATGCTCTTGTAAACAGAATTCCTCTTTAAACTTCCAATCATTGTGGATTATCCTCGTTCTTACCCCTGGAAAGGGGTAAGAGTCATTTCTGTCCTCCAGAACCAGGTAAACTCACGGACTAAACTGGGGGCCCCATTCTCTTTTAACATCTTCATTGATGATCTGGATGAGGGCATCGAGACAGTCATCAGCAAGTTTGCAGATGACACCAAGCTGGGGGCAGATGTTGGTGGATTGGAGGGCAGAAGGGCTCTGCAGCGGGACCTCGAGCGCCTGGACAGATGGGCAGAGTCCAATGGGATGGCTTTCAACAAATCCAAGTGCTGAGTGCTGCACTTTGGCCACAACAACCCCATGCAGAGCTACAGGCTGGGGTCGGAGTGGCTGGAGAGCAGCCAAACAGAAAGGGATCTGGGGGTGCTGATTGGTACCCACCTAAACATGAGCCAGCAGTGTGCCCAGGTGGCCAAGAAGGCCAATGGCATCCTGACCTGCATCAGGAATACTGTGGCCAGCAGGAGCAGGGAGGTCATTCTCCCCCTGTACTCTGCACTGGTTAGGCCACACCTTGAGTACTGTGTCCAGTTCTGGGCCCCTCAATTTAAGAAGGACATTGAGGTGCTTGAGCGTGTCCAGAGAAGGGCAACGAGGCTGGTGAGAGGCCTCGAGCACAAGCCCTATGAGGAGAGGCTGAGGGAGCTGGGATTGTTTAGCCTGGTGAAGAGGAGGCTCAGGGGAGACCTTATTGCTGTCTACAACTACCTGAAGGGTGGTTGTGGCCAGCAGGAGGTTGCTTTCTTCTCTCAGGCAACCAGCACCAGAACAAGAGGACACAGTCTCAAGCTGTGCCAGGGGAAGTTTAGGCTCGAGGTGAGGAGAAAGTTCTTCACTGAGAGAGTCATTCCCCACTGGAATGGGCTGCCCAGGGAGGTGGTGGAGTCACCGTCCCTGGAGGTGTTCAAGGCACGTTTGGACTTGGCACTTGGTGCCATGGTCTAGTCTCGAGGTCTGTGGTAATGGGTTGGACTTGATGATCTTTGAGGTCTCTTCCAACCTTGCTTATACTGTGATACTGTGAAATATAATGAAACAATTTCCACATCCCAAAGATGAGGTCTCAGTCACATCTCCTGATGAAGTATATGATACTCTCTATCTATTAAAAAAAGGAAAAAAAAATTTTTTTGCTTGCTAGTATTGAAGATATAAAAAACCTCAAAGGAAAGTATACAGAAATATTAAGGCAGTTAGTGTAAGGGGGAAGGATCATGAACAAATTATTCTTCTCCTTGCTAAAAATACACTTATTATGCTGCTTACTATACCATAGATAATCATACTAAATTGCCTTCCAGTAAAAAATCTCAAATATTCATACCTTGAAGGGTAATATTTTGTTACCTAACTACAAATAAATTGAGGGTTCTACTCCATAGATGCCTTCAGTCTTTTATGGGAGGAGGTGTACTGTAGAACAATGAACACTACTAAAACTGAATTTTCCTTTTTGATACTACTTGTTCTAATAATTAAGAATCAATTAACATCAAAGGATATTGACATCAGGTTTTCAAAAGATAATAATTTAAATGTGTGCGTTTTTCTTGTCCATTCTGAGAATAATTCCTCCAAAAATTGTATATAGAGAGGGGATAAGTAAAAAATAAAGAAAATAAAAATCAAACCCAAACCCAACCAAACAAAAACCCTAAAATACCAACAATACCCCCCCAAAAAAAACAAAGGGAACACAAAACACCAAAACAACAACAAAAAAAAATTCCCCTCCAACTAAAAGAAATCCACCCCCCCAAAAAAACACCAAAACAAATAAAAAAAACCCAACCAAAACCAAAATTCCAAAGGTTGGTGATTGCCTTTTTGAAGACTAACTACAGATTCTGCTTCTAGTGGTTTGTGTGGAAGAGTACCCCACTACCAGACCTACTGTATTTTCCAATGAAGACTGAACAGAATGCTGTTGTCAACTCTTCATCACTACATTCCCCAGGGTATTCTATCCTTCTGTAGTTAAAAATTGAGTCAAAATATTGCTGAATTCTGACACTGTGTGAAATTAATTTCTTTCTGCACAATTAATTGAGCCGTGGATTTGAAATGGCATTTCTTTAAAAGATTTTATTTAGGAATAGAAGAAAGGGAAGGAATTCAATAGCATATAGAAGTAGGGTGAGATAATATTAATGTAAGTGAAACAAAAAAAGCAAAATAATAAGCTGATTCTTGGCATTCCTAAAAGTAACAGTTTTAAGAGTCAGTAGAATGGATTAAAGACTCCTTTTTAAAATTTTAATTATTCATATATCTAGAGTCAACTTCACTGTATCACACAGACATATCTTCTCAAATATAATTTTTCCAGTGATCACACATGAAAAAGAAAACATGAAATTTCAGAAAGCTGACATTCCAGAGTAGTTACAGCAGAATTTCTATTAGCTTTCCTGTCCATACCTTTAGAGGGTTATCTATCGCTCTTTCTGTCAGCTTTGATATGAAATGTTTACTGTTGCTAGACTTGCAGAAATTTCCTTGGAGGTCCATACATTCATTCGACAAGCAATGTAAAGGCCACTTCCACTGATTCTGAGGAAAGGGAAAGAGATTGGGAATAGAACTTTAGCACATAAGCAGAGAATGGTGGGGGGTTGAGAAGAATCTCTGGAGATCTCCTTGTCCATCTCTGCTAAGCTACTTCTCATAGGGTCAGCCCCTAACCTGGGGCATGGGGTTATTCCTCCCCAGGTGCAGGATTCTACAGTTTGCCTTTGCTNTCCAGCTTGTCCAGGTCTCTCTGACTATCATTGCAGCCCTTTAGTGTACCAGTCACTCCTAGTTTTGTATCATCAGGAGATTTTTTAGAGGAAACATTCTGTCCCTTCATCTAGGTCATTGATGAAGACATTGAACAGGTATGGACCCAGTACTGACCCCTGGGGAAGATCACTAGCTATAGGTCTCCAGCTAGACTGCATTGATGATCACAACATTCTAAGATCAACAGATCTTAGTTCTCAATCCACCTCACTGACCTCTCATCTAACCCACACTTCTTCAGTTGATCTGTGACGGGTTATGGGAGACAGTGTCAAAAGGCTGGCTGTACATTAGGAATACATATTAAATATATACACAAAACAAACCCAAAGTAAATAAATCCTTTAGTTTCCTCTTGTCCAGCCAAGAGGATGAGAAGTAATTTAATCCTTAAAATTTTTGTATTTGTATCATAAATCTGTACCATCATTTCATGCCTTTATACAATGGTTTGATTTTTTTTTTTTGTTGTTTTATGTCTAGATATATATTGCTTGCTTATGTGATATCCCTTCTCACTTTTGAGTGAGATATCTACCACGATCCAGGTTAATTAGGGTATGGTTTTGATTTGAATTATACGAACACAAGAATTTTGACTGGAAAAATAATACACATTAATATCTATTGACTTACAATTTAAAAGCTGCAAAGTGTCAACTCCAAGAGCTAAATATAATTAAAACTCCTGGGAAATTGCAGACAATCTTCTCTAACATTAGGGAGAATTAAGACTGTAAGCCTCAACAAATTGACTTTGCTCCTTTGCTCCTTTGAATCTTCTTTCAGGAATTCTTTCTGAGAAGAACAAACAAACAGACAAACATATAAAATGATTTCTAAAGATCACATTGAAAAGATCTAGTCTGGATTCACTTTCACATGGAAAGAACTCTTTAGACCTGATAGGACATCCAGTGTTACCTGTGGTATCGTAGAGGAAGGAAAGCAGCTGGTTAACCACAGTAAGCTTTTGGCCTGCCATTTCAACATTTGACAATGCTTAAAAAATGTCATTTGTATATCATCTGTCATGAACAGGCAGCAAAGTGTTAAAAGTTTCTTCTACCTTAATAATCAGATTGCTACTAGTACTTTTTTTTTTAATATGTTGTAACTTGTTATATTAAAAAGCAGAAAAGGAAAGAGATAGTTTATCAGTAGGTTTGTGTGTATGTGTGTATGTTTAAATATTTGATGGTTTGAAGAAAAAAAAATCAAACAGTCTTAAACCATGATTTTGGCGTGATATGGCCTATTTCCTGAGAATAATTGATAGAAATATAGCAAAGTGTTAGTGGTAAATTTGAAGTGGCATGCACAGTATGTGTTTAGAATGTTTATACAGTCTCCGATTGATTCTTAGGGAGCTCTGACTAATTGGAAATAAGGTTTATGTGCAGCGAAGCAGTAAAGCAGTGGTATGGTGATACTGAAGAAGTTATTCCTGCCTCTGGCAATATTTTATATACATCTGCAGAGCTCAGGCACACTTTAAAATTCTGAGTTACTTAAGTAATAGAAATAAGTAATTCTGTAAATGTACAGCTTTATAATATTGCTAATATCCACCTGTCCTATCAGAGAGTGAAGGAAGGATTAATGCTCTGCTCTTTCCCCCCTTCAGTGCTGTTAAACAGAACTGTAAAACTGGCTTTCATAAGCTGTACTAAGGGAAGGTGGAATTTGGATTCAGAGATTTTGAATACTGGTCATCTATTCCTATCCTTGTCAGGAACAGGAAATGATCAACAAATAACAGCTCATAGTGCAAGAGTAAACATATTCAGAACTGTTCAACTTAACAATAGCCCTAAGTTATTATTCAGTAGCTTTTAACTACTGAAATTGTCCTGGCTTGCAAACTGACCTAAGTGGAAAGGACTCCATCTCTGATTGCCAGGGCAAGGGATATTGAGACCTTTGTTAGAGACTTTAGCACCAGAGATGTGAGGACAAACCTATACCTCAATAACAGTATTTATTTCAGGACTGAAATATTAAGTGTAGAATTATGAAGGACAACTGGAAGATGTTTTGTAATGTGTTAATGAAAGAAGACTTCAAAAGGCTACATTTTTCTTATTCATTTTCTTTTTATAGTACTCTAGCTCTCTTCTCAGTTCTTCCTAATTTTCCTACGGATATATAACTTTTCCTCATGCCGTGTACTCATTTTTCATTCCTGACTGCTCATTCTAATACATGTACATGTTTTATAGCTTCACTTAGAGAAGTCTGATAGGAATAGATCTCAACTAAATCCTTTTTGGTTTAGACCCCCACATTTAGTACTGCTTCCTGTCTCTTACCCAGAAAGAAATTTATTTTCCTGCATTCCTGAAATTAAGGTTCCTTATTTATTCACAAATTTGTGTAGGGACTCATAAACAGATAGCCAGGTTTATCCTGCTTTCTAGCTAGTTCTTTCTAAGTCATATCCATAGAGAGTACTCTGACGTTTCAAAGACAGTTCTCAAGTATAGCTGAATGTTACAATTTTCTTTTCCACTATTAAGTGAAACAGTGCAAAAGGAGGCAAAAATATTACTATCTTCAGAAGTTTGTTTTCAAGACCAGGAATGTTTACTTTTCTTTTTTTTTTTTTTTTTTTTTTTTTTCTTGCAAAGATCAGAGACTCACAATTTTGAGTGAGGAAGACAAGAAGACAATATAGTACCAAGGCATATAGTTCCATGAACTCTATTTAGCTAAGTGTCCTTTGGTTGCACTGGAAATAAGAGAAAAATAAACCCAAAGTACCAGTAATCTGGTTTATGAGATTTCTAAAAGGTACATATAAGCCTTATTTATTTATTTATTTTTTAATTGCAGAAAAGAAACACAGCTATTCCAAAATTAATTTCTGTGTTCTTTTAAATAAACAGTTTAAGAATCTGGATAGCATTTCTTCAGGCGTCTCGCTATTTGTTTCTTGAGGGAGAAAATAGCTGCAACATATTGCTCTTAAGCAACATTGCAAATGCTGTTTCTATTTTTAATACAAAACCATCTTTGCATCTCTGGCAATCTCAGAGTGGGTGTGTATCAGACAGTGTATACCTAATTTTAATTTTAAAGACTTTTTTTTTTTGTATTTTTGTTGGTTGCTGTTGTTTTTCCTATTACATCTCCTAAATCGGTGTTTGAACTTGATACTGAGGGGGTGAGTATCTAAAATAACACTGTCATTTCCAGATATGATATCCTATCTAATTTTATATACAACATAATTCTCAAAATTACATCAGCAAAATCCTCAAAATTGTACATTTTATACTGTCATTGTAAAAATTCCAAGCCCTATCCTAGGTAACAGCAACCTCAAAACCATGCTAACACTGGCTTTATTGTGGGACACAAGCCAAGTCTCTCTTTGATGAATGCTTAAAAATGAGTAAGTAACAAGCAACAAGGGTTGAAAATTCCACGAAGGCATAAAGTCTATGAAACTAGCTTCCTGTCACTCTACAGGGTTGCCCTAAAACTAAACCAGTTTTGCTATATTGAGTTCTGTATTAATATTTTAAATTTCAGTTCATATGAGCTGGCATCCTTGGAGTTTTATTTTAAGACAAGAAGGAAAAAAACCCAGAAACTCTAAGCCAACTTCTGCTGAACAGAGATCAACCCATGTCAAATCAGTTTTTCCACCCAAAACTCTTTATTAACCTGGATAATTTAAAACACAACCCAAGTTTGTTGAAAGGTTTGTGAACCTTAAAAAAAAAAAAAGTTTCATTTTTGTTAAGTTTGTGTTTAATCAAAAGATTTTCATGACGAAATTCCAAATAAGAAAAGTCTCACCTGTGGATGAGTTTAACAAAGAAGTTACTGAGATTTTGAACTTACTTTTTGTGTTCCAGTGTTATAGTCTTGGTATTTGTAAGAAAATATTGGCAATGATAGCTCATATGAGCCAAGGTATTCTCATAGTGAATATCATCATGATTATAATGAAAGACTTGGCAACAGCAATATGCATGCAAGATAGACCTGTGAGATGTAACTCTTTGTAAATACAGTATAACAGCTCATTCAGGCTAAAAGCAGTGTTGAAAGAGTATCACTCCAAATGAAAATTGAAAAATTTGCAGCTCAGTTCAGATCCTAAAAGCTGCCTTGGTATCTAAGCCCATTGAGATAGAACAATTAGAAAACTGTATGTCTTTTAGTGCATGTTAAAATATCAGTAAGAAGACTTTGAAGAACTTTTGAGCATAGTTTCATGATTTTGGACTCCAGCTAGTAAGCCCTGAAATGAATACTTTCTCTCTTACTCTGCCTGTGATGCTAATCAGTGAGTATGTAACAGTTCAGTGCAAGGGCTAACCTGCCTGCTCCCCCAGCACAAAGTGAGGAGAAAGGTAACACACAAGACTCAGGGTTGAGATGAGATAAAAGTTCAGTATCACAGTATAAGCAAGGTTGGAAGAGACCTCAAAGATCATCAAGTCCAACCCATTACCACAGACCTCAACACTAGACCATGGCACCAAGTGCCACGTCCAAGCCCGCCTTGAACACCTCCAGGGACGGTGACTCCACCACCTCCCTGGGCAGCCCATTCCAGTAGCGAATGACTCTCTCGGTGAAGACCTTTCTCCTCACCTCCAGCCTAAACTTGCCCTGGCACAGCTTGAGACTGTGTCCTCTTGTTCCGGTGCTGGTTGCCTGAGAGAAGAAAGCAACCTCCTCCTGGCCACAACCACCCTTCAGGTAGTTGTAGATAACAACAGAAATAGGAAGCCTCCCATGTTGCAATCTGAACTTCAAGCCCCATAATACTTTGCTCCAGTTAGCACTTTCATTTTTGAAGCTGACATGACGGCGGCATGCTATGAATAACAGCAGCAAGTTCAACTCAATCCATGACAGAGTGTTAGGAATCACCATTCTTTTGTTGCAGATTCATATGGGTCATTGCAATAATCTGATAGAAGTCTCAGATAAGGAAAACCAGTACACTTATTTCTAACAGCTGTTTTTATTGACTTACTAGTGCTTTAATCTGTGACTGCTGGAAGAACTCATTGTCAATTTGTCCAATCATTGGCTGGAAATGAAAAGGAGCACCAAAGCACTACTTGTAGTGCTAGGGAACTGGAATTCATCATTTAACCTTCCCTGTTACTGTAATAAGGATGATTTTAATAAATAATATTACATATCTCAGCAGAACAATATTTCTGATTGATTGGTTTCACAATTCCTTCTCAAATTTTATTAAAGCAGGAGAAGAGTATGAAAGGAATCAAAACAAAGCAAAAGCAAAAGTTAGAATCTGAATTTTAGACTTATAGATGTATATACTGTCTGATGCTTTTATTATGTAAATAAAGCACTTGATGTCTAGTATAGAGATGAAAAAAACCAAAAATCCGCCACACTGATCCTTTCCTCACATTTTTTTCTGATTCTAGTAAAAGGTTAAGCTAGCTCAACTGGGCTCTTCATTTGGTATTTTGATACAAATGAAGCTCTTGGTCCCTGTTCTGGGTATATGATTTAGATATGAGTACAAACTGCAAAATCCATTGCTGAACTGGGGGGATTTGGGGAAAGGTTGCAATAATATCTGTCCTTCAGGGAATAAAACATTTTAAAAACCTTGAAAAGGCTTTGAAGGTGTTGATTTATTACTTATGTTTTCAAATACAGCCTTGCAGAGGTAAAGCACAGAAACTTCTTTTATATGATAGAAACAAGGATTCTCCTTTTCCCTTGTTCCGTCTAGAGGGTTTTCGCTAAATGAAAGGAAGATCATCTACTTTTGTATCTGAATGATGCAATTCAAAATTAATTATATTTTTCTTCAAACAGGTTATTGATTTGAAAAGTAATAGAAGTGTGAATCAGTCAAAATATTAGTCAGCTTCTGCCAAATGTGGAGAATTGCTCTAAGCAGGAAATGCCCACTTTACGATTAAAAATTCTGCTTAATAAAATGAAACATTTTTTTCTGTCACTCAAAAATAATATTGTGTAGGAGGAGAAGTGGCCTCGAACTGAAAAACAGTCAGTCTGACAATACCGATTTTAACATGGTGCTTAAACTAACAACAACAAGCAAAGTACAGAGTAAATTGCTCCCTGAAGGTACTTATTTATCTTTATACTCCATAGAGAGAATCTAGGTGACTTATAGAAGATATCTAACTCTTAGATGGCTCAAAGTGACAGAATAAATACCTTCTTTGCTGTCTAGGCTGCTGCTGATAATGTATTGGATGTGTTTCTTTAAATATTCATTGTCAAAAGTGATTTCCTGTGGGAGATGCGTTTCTTTCTGGACATACACAATTAATCTGGAAAAGCCTTCTAAAAAGGCCTTTTTAAAAGCACACTCTAACCAAAATCAGAAAAATAAATTTGTTTATCTACAAACCTTGATATAAAAAGGAAAAGAAAATAGACTGTGTATAAGCCTCTCAAGAATCCGATTGTCACCAAATTGCCACTGTCTACATGCTTCTTACATAATGAGTCTCCCTGATTAATTGCTGATATTTGGTTTTCTAAAGAAAGTTGTCAATGGCCATTGATCACATCAAAATACTTTTAAGTCTTACTAGTAAAGTTTGAAAAGTTAAACGAAGCTAAAATCAGGTTTTCAAAAAGTAAATGCTTAAGTAAACTAAATAAAGTATGCCACTATATTTCTGTCTGATGTATGTATGCAGATATGGTAGAATCCTAAGAGATATAGACAGACAGACAGACTTTCTTATCTACCATGTAAATATAATAAATTGACAAACCTTCTTTAAGAAGTACTAGAGGATTGTGTAATCTGAGATAATTCGTTAATTCATTAAGATGCAGCTTGACAAGGTGCTGGACCATCTCATTTAAACTGTACTATTACCTAGAAAAGTTGGACTAGATGATCCTTGGGGTCCCTTCCAATCTGGCATTCTGTGATTCTGTGATTAGTGTTTCACCAAGAAAACTAATCACTAAGAATGGTTCTAGAGAAGTAAGGAACATTGGAAACAGGTTTGTGAGGTGATTTTTCAGTTATGAAATACAAAAGATAATAAGGAAGAAATTCTGCTTACAGTCTGTTTCTGTAATGGCATTGATAGAATGACCTGTGGCAAGTAGTGATGCTTTCTACTCCCTGTCTGGGAGGGGTAATTTTGGTACTGCAAGACGATATTATAAAAATATCAATATATAATTTATTAATATTAATCAGAACTCGCACCACCCCCAACCACCATTTAATAATAACAATAGTAACAGACTCTTTGCAATGTTATGGAAACAATATACAGGTTATAACAGGATCTGGAAATAACTGTTAAATATATATATTAACAGAACTCGAACCAAACTGGAAAAGAGAAGGTTTGTGGTCAATATACCACCTGCGGCCAGTACGCCGCTTGTTCACTAGATGGACCCGAGAAGCAGCTTTCTGCTTATGGCAGAAGGCAATCAATGATTACAAGAGGCTTGGTATTTACTCACAAAAAATATCACAGGAAAACAATACCCAAAGCACGTGGCGGGGCTGCTGCCGGGCCAAAAGCTGCTGGAGGCTTTAAAGTTTCTCCAGGCTCCTGAGCACTGGAGAAGAAGAGAGACGATCTCTGACCTGATCCTGGCTGACTCTGGAAGCAGGCTCTTACAGGCAGGATGTCTCACGGTATCACGCTGGCGAATGCATGGAGGCAGCAGGCAGGATGCAAGCAGGCACCTGTAATGGCGGAAGGCACGCACCCCGTGTTCCCTGCTCCTTTAATTAACACAGCCCAAAGATCAATTGGACCTTTGGACACGAGATAGCCAATCAAATGGCAGTTAGCCAAGATTTTGCCATATTGGGTGAAGCCATAGGCTTGCTTTATCCTTTTTGGGCAGATCACGGGCCCTGCACAAGGCAATCATGTGCCCCCCTAGCAACCACAGGTGATGGACAGACCCCGGACCCCAGACTTAGTGGCACCAGGTCCTTTGTCCCTTTTCCCGCAGTTGCTCTCTCCCCAAAACAGAAGGAGAGAGAGCAGAAAAACATGTTTGCATAAGCCAGGACATGTACAAGCCCAAGAGGTTTGTTTAGGCCTACCACGACACTCCCCAATGATTATAGTTGCACAACATAAACATCTGATCACAAGTAGTATGTTAGTTTATACTAATGCTTTATAAATTGTCTCATGTGTTAAGTATTCAGAGAACTTGTTACCTGCTTGATATAATTTTCTGTAGCATTAGTGATTTTGTTTTTTATGCATGTTGTGTATTTTTCTCCTTCCTGATGTTTTAAGCTGGGAAGAGGATTGGATTCTGCAGTGGTGTAGAGGTGATTTTATCACTTAATTGACTTCTGACTTCTCTATTAACCATGCTGAAATGCAGTTCCAACAAATCTTTGCAGATGTGATTTTTCTTTCAGACACTCATATCTTCTATCTGTTCTACCTATACCCAACTACTTGTTAGAAATATAACAAGCTTAACCTTAGGTAACAGTCAGACGGTACAGGCTTAAATTAAACTAATCTCAAAGTTGTTAGCTAGAGAAAGGGAAGTTCTGACTTCAAACATTGATTAATTACAAAATTAAGATAATTACAGGATGAATTAGAATAAATGCAGTATTTCAATTCTTTCCTCAACTGCTAGGTTATGGATTCATGTCCTTTTTTCTCTTTCTCCAAAAGTGAGAGTAGAGTATAAAAGAGTAGAGCAGAGTGTATTAAAAGAGTAGAGTACAGTATTTCAGATGTCTTCAATTTAAGAGTAGTTTTCAAAGTAACTGAGCAAGTACTAATGCATAATACACACAGGACTTCCTCCGTGTTCTTCTTCAGTAGCAATGATATTACATATTCAGCTTCTTGAAATAAATTTTAGGACTGAAGTTTTCAGGAACAGGGTTCTAAGAGGACAATGATATCCTTTCTCAGTCTTTGAGGCTCTGTTTCAGAGGCCTAAACTACAAAGATTAAGGATGTTAATCATAGAGTTAATTCAATGTCTTTGCATTCACGGTGCATATGAATAGAAAATATATGGTTTTTGAAGCACAATATGCTTTAACCATGCAAAGACATAGTAGCTACCAGTCTGGTATATTCTCCACCGTAAAAGTAGTGAAAAAGGAGATCTCAGATCAGTTCTGAAAGTAGGAAAATGTTTTGTGTTTGGGTCATAAAGTCTTCCTTATTAAACGTGACAATAAGATCCTTTATGTAGCATATAACTCACACCCTGTTGCTGTATGTGCAGATGAAGGTGGACCAAGCATCTTTGTTTGCCACAAGTGTCTGAAATACTCCTTCATGCTCCAAATAAAAATTTTGGGAACTTAATGCTTGCAGCAGAGTCTAGTCTCATATTCAGCAATGTTACAGTTAAACATTTTACAACCTAATCATAAATTGACCTTTACTTGTTTTTGAATGAATGGCTATTTCTAAAAAGAAAGTCACAGTCTTCATAAGTAAAAATGTACTGCAAGAATTACATTTTTTCTTATGATTTTTTAAAATAACTGTTGGCTGTTTTCAGTGTTTGAAAACTACTTGTTAATGCATATAATATTTTCAAAATTTTAGACTACTTTTCAAAAAATTCTTAACATTATTCAGTTCTACCTAAAGTAACTACATATAACTAACATTTGCAACGCACACCAGAGAACAGTACAGTCTTGTAACTGCAGCTCTTTAACACAACATGAAAGTGCCTAGACTTCCAAGTATCATGAATGGAGGGCTACCATTCCCTTATAAGCACTAGTAAATTACAACATTTAGAAAAAATAGAAGTATAAGATAGCACTACAAAAAAAAGTCCGTAGAAAGTACTTTAAACACTTTTTTTAAGAGAATGAAAAAAATAAAATCAACCTTTTTTTTTTTTTCTTCCCTGCCCTTCCCTCTCTTCTCCACTTTTTGCTCCCCAAAGGGATCCACTTGAAAACTTAGATGTCATTTGGTCTTTTTGTTTGTAATACTTTCAAAGCAACTTCCTGACAAGTAGCTACTGAACTACCTTTTTTTTTTCATGGAAATTTTACTAATATTGGAATTACTATTTAAACTGAAAGACAAGAATTCTCCTAGGTTGAAGTTTGTTTTTTCCTCATGTATGAATTATTCATCCATTTCACTTGTATTTGAACAAAATCCACCTTTAGCTGTGCAGTGTTGTCATTGAAGTGAAAGGTCAAAGCTAGCAGCAGCTTTCCACATACCAGTGTATACTTTGTTTCATGAATGTATGATCAATAATAGAGGCAAATACATGCATCTTTAGAGTATGAAGAGACACTGAATTTTGCTGTCTCAATATTTCATAGAATCACAGAAGGGGTTAGTTCAAGTAGCCCCTTCAAAGAGTGCTGTCTTTTCCAGGTGCCAGTGCTAGCATTTGGTAAAAAACTCCCTTGATGGATGCAAAGATGTAAATATTAAGTATGGCAATGATGAATTTGTAGATTATGTTGCAATGAATTCTATATTGCCATACTTCCTATGGTAAGCTATACCAGTTCACTTTGTATTTAGAAGAGAATTGGGATACTGTTTATGAATTTAGAGTTATTCTCAAGAAATATTTAAAGGTCTCCAGGCCTGTGCTTGGATTCAGTCAAGGACTTAAGCTTTTGGTAATTTGAATTTCCAGATGCTGAGTTTACAAAGCGATGTCTGGAACTCCTTCTTTGGTACTTAGACTGCTAATGAACTCTGAAACAGAACTCTATAGAAGATTCACGATAGCAACTACAGTAATCAAAAGTCACTTAAAGCCCTTCTGGGAAGTTCAATCTCAATGGGATAGTAAATAATATAAGAAGAAAAAAAAACAAAAAACAAACAACAGAAAGCCCAATGTGAGCATAGAAAGGCATCTAAAATCTCCCCCTTTCATGTAGATTTGTACTTCTTCATCTAATGGTTTCAGCATAGTTTTTAGTAGCATATTGATTGCCATGTTATGGGAAGCTAGGGAGATTCATGTTCATACTTCCTTTAGGCCACAGAGCCTTAACTTATTTTTTGTGCTACAGTTACAGCTACAATATGGAAGAGAGGTGATAGAATCAGTGCTTGCAAGGGTGGAAAAATTAACCTATAATTCTTTCAAATCATTTATGTTATACTTGTTTTTGTGCTATTACGTTTGTGTGTCTTTATGAAAACACTAATGAGTTTGCAAGTAGAATATGTACAACAGAAAGATATAAAATAGTTATTCACTGGCTATCACCCAGCTAGGAATTACCAAATGCTAAGTTAAGCACTTTTGTGCTCACCACCCAATTGAGTGAGGCATCTAAAGAATCATCAACCCTGTGTCTCTCCTAGGGGATCCACAGTAACACAGAGCTGTCTCAGGCCTCCAGATACAGCTCCATTTAGAGGTGTCAAGATCTCCTGGCTGGGACCTTGTCATCCCAACCTCCCTGGATTTTCCTGTTAGATGTTACACCTTCCCATGTTGCTATTTTTCATCCTGAATGAACTCATGATCTCAGTTGAGCAATCTCACCACTAGGTCTGGTCTTCCTCATCTCTGTACAGCCTTTCTCATATCCCTTTCTCATCACTATGAGCACAGTTTATATGTCTGGGCCAGATCAGATCTGGTCTTTGTGCCTTATTACATGGGTAGCTAAATCCCTAGAAGAGACAATAAGCTTATAGCACTACTTATGGTTGATAGTTATGACAAGGTGGTTAGTAAAATGGAAGCACTGTCATCATCCACTCATTACTTTTTATAGAAAAAAAGTAATTGTGGATATCTATTCTCAGGACATGATCTATGCTCTTAGATTTAGAGTGTAAAGAAACCTGTGCTTCTAGTCTTGATTCAGCTTCTTCAGATTCAAAGAGAATGCTTCTGGTCTTGTCCTAGATATTTCCTCTTGGGAGGATCTATGCCCTTCAGAGGTATACCTGGAGTACTGCGTGCACTTCTGGAGCTCCCAGCACAGGAAGGACATGGAACTGTTGGAGAGGGTCCAGAGGAGGACCACAAAGATGATCAGAGGGCTGCAGCAGCTCTGCTATGAGGACAGGTTGAGAGAGTTGGGGCTCTTCAGCCTGGAGAAGAGAAGGCTTTGAGGAGACCTTAGAGCAGCCTTCCAATATCTGAAGGGGACCTACAGAATGGCTGGGGAGGGACTATTTACAAGGTCTTGCAATGACAGGACAAGGGGCAATGGGTTTAAACTGGCAGAGGGGAGGTTTAGACTGGATGTTAGGAGGTTCTTTCCAGTGAGGGTGGTGAGACACTGGCACAGGTTGCCCAGGGAGGTTGTGGGTGCTCCTTCCCTGGAGGTGTTCAAGGCCAGGTTGGATGAGGCCTTGAGTGAGCTGTACTAGTGGGAGGTGTCCCTGCCTATGGCAGGGGGTTGGAACTAGATGATCCTTGAGGTCCCTTCCAACCTTACCATTCTATGATTCTGTATATCTTTCCCTCCCTGAGGAAGTTTAGATTTAATTCTAGACTGGATTTTCAGAGGCTTAGGAGCTACAGCATGATGCCATAGAACAGTGGTCATCTAAATCTCTTATTGGACTTAGTCCTGTTTCCTTCAGAGAATATTTTAAGCCTCAAGCTTCTATGGTAAATTGTTTGAGAGAAATCAGAGCAAAAGGTCACACCTATGATCTGTATTTTGACACTTACAAGAGAGCAAAGGCATTTCAACAAAGTTACATAGTTCACCCCTCTTTTATTTATTCCTGGCCTCTCCACCCCGCCCCTGTCAGTACCTCCTGAATTCTTAGATGCTAGAGCTGTATTTTCAACAGCAAACGCTGACTCCTACCCAGTCTGAAGCACCTGACCAAGATAGAACAGATGTTACAGCAGTTTAAGCAGGGGTTTTTTTGTTTGGTTTTTTTTTTTTTGTTTTTTTTTGGTGGAGGAGGAAGAAAAAACAACCTAAAAACAACAAACAAAACAAAATAACAGTAATGAAAATGCTTCAGAACTAAACTGTGACTTTGCAGCTCCTTTCCAATTCAAACTGTATAAAGTGTGAGAGGAAAGTTAACCATTCTAACAACTTTAATTCCCTTAACTGTTGCTACAACCTTTGTAGCATGAAGTCTTGTTAGCCAGTTCTTGGCAGTGCATTATTGAATCCAGTTGTAACATGAAATGGCCAGGGCTGATAATGGTGCCCATACACACACCTAAGCAAATGGCTGTTGTATAAAAGGTGCACTTTATTTTGAAGGTCCCAGTTACTGTCAGTGGGAAATAAGACAGTAGGCAATCCACTCATTTACTGGAACTTCTCCACTTTCCAACACTAGACACTTAATTTTAATTCTTTTTTTTTTTTTTTACAAATACAGAAGGAAAATTAAATAAATTCCCAAGATGTCTTTGGGTTTTTGTTTTTGGTTTTGTTGTCTGTTTTTCTTTTGTTAGCAGAAGATTTTTTGGCTTTTTTTTGTTTGGGTTTTTTTTTTTTTTTGATAGTTTCTACTTTTTGGAGAAATAGAGATTGGAAATAAATAAAAAAAGGTGACATGATCAGATATGGACATAAATATAATATAGTTAAGCACTTAAGTAATTTAAATTTTAATTTAGTTGAAAAATTTAAATTTTAATTTAGCTGAAAAATTTAAATTTTAATTTGGTTGAAAAATAGTTGAAAGTTGAAAGATAGTTGAAAAATGAATTGCTTTCAAATATTTTTTATTATATATGCTTTTTCCTCAGTAAGTTTTATTGAATATTGAGGGTTTAATGCTTAACATGACATACATTTTTTGTAGTTTGTTGTGTACTGAATTTCTATTATGTATTACTTTTATTTTTTCCTTATAAATTCATTAAGATCTATCAGCTACATTAAGAAATGTAAACTTTTTTAATACTTGAAAATGTAGATAATAATGCTATTATTTTATTAATAGTGTCCATATATTTGATGAAATATGATAAAATATGTAATTAGTGGAGTAATACTATAATTTTTTTTCAATTTTTTGAAAACCAAAATCATGCCCATTTTTCAGGTAGGTTTATTGGAAATAAACATACAAAATGTTAGATATTTTAAGCCCATTTCTTTTCTCTGTCTTTTTTTAAAAAAAACTTCCATATTTTATTCTCAGAAGTAACCTTTTCAGTAATTAGTTACTTTGAATGTCTTCATTTTAATTTAAATGCTCAGCAATCAGGATAATTAGAATTAATTTGGCATTGTCATATTATGTTAATGACAATTCTGCTGCTTATCACTAGCATCCTGCAGGCACAATGTTATCAGAGAAATATGACTCGTCCACTTTATCACTTTAACCACAGACTTAAAATGGATATGAAACAGTAGGAACTGGCACATTCCCAGCACAAATTTACACAATTTCTGACACAGAATTGTCTCTCAAGTATTGGTATGAATTGTGTTTCAATTCAGTTTTTGAGTTCCTTCATAATACACATAAAGGCTGACTTTAGGCAATTAATTCTATTCATACAAATCTATGGGCGAGATCTATGTCTTACTTCTATTTATGTAACTGCACTTAATTCAGTTCAAGCACTATTTATCTGAAAGCAGAACAGGACCAGTTTTTTAATCCTGTTTTTTTAAAGACTAACTGTAAAACAGGTTAAAGCATATTTTTATGAGGGAAGTAACTTGGTCAGCTAAAGGAAGGTGATGTTGTCACCTTGGGTCTTCATCGTGTCTGCCAACACATGTAATTCACTGCAACAAGGATTTATTAATTGTCTTGAGGTAGATGAAACAGTTGCTCTTCAGAAACATATATTGCTTCTCTGGAGGTGAGAAACCTCAGCAAAACAAAATCTTGCTCATCCATTTAGACTGACTATTATTTTTAACAGCATAATGGTATCATGGACAATAAAGAGCTTTTACTCTGAATCAAGCTTTTGGTTAGAGCTAATTCTGTAAATCACCTTGAGCAGTCTCTGATTCTTGTTCCTGCAGTTTGCATTAATTAGGGTTATTGTTATATTACATCTTTAACTTCAGGGATTTTTATTTTTTTCAGTTTTTTTTTTCTTTTTCAATTTCATTCATACTTTTTGATAAGATTGGATTTTCCCAGGAAGATGAAGAAAAATCCACAAATTATTCAAAATTATTTCTGCCTTGGAAATTCTGTATAGAAACTCATGTGATTTTCACAGGGTGTGCCATAAATACAGTGTATTTGGAGCACTCTAGGCTTGCTTTGTGTGTGCAGACCAAGTATACTATACTTGCACATTGCAATGATGTTTCCCAGAAGCAGCAGACACACTGTCTATGCTGCAAAATTAATCTGTATGTGCATAGTGAACACGTCTGAAGATTTCAGGCATCCTAGCTATAGGGGCACAATATTCCCCAGTTCCCAGACAAAGAAAAATTCCTGGCAGAAAAGGGAGGACATGTCTGAAGAAATCCAGATGTATTGTGTCTCTAGTTAAGATTGAAATGAAAAATAAAATACCCCAAACTTTCAGGGTCAGTCTTTAGATACTTCTTCCTTCTTTGGGAGGAGAGAGAAAGATCGCTGTATCTTTACAATGTTACAGTAAATTCTCTTCCCCAAACCGTTTCCCTTTTTTCTGACAAAAATTTTCTGAGTGTTCTTATACTTCTCTGTCCCTATTACTTCCTGGTCACTCTGTTCTCCTACCTGTGCCTTTTTAGAGTCTTTATTCACCGTCTTTGTAACAGTTTCTCTGAAATTATTTCAAGTTCTTATTTACCATTTTTTTAAATAATCACAATCTGTGATTCTGTGATTAACTTGTTAAAGGAATCCTGTTTTACCTTCCTTTGCTTAAAAATTTGCTCATCTCATGTTCTGTTTCACTCAAGCAAGTATAAGGGAGAATTTTACATTATTTCAGGAAGATCTATTCATTTAATATAGCTTTAAGGATATTGAAATGGTTGACTTGTCATAGTCTGAATATTTGAAGAAACTCTTCTTGACTTTGGTAGATTTAATCTGGGATTTCTAACCAATCCCTTTACATCATGTGTCATGCTCCTGTATTCTCCTGTACCCTCTCCCCAGCTATGCCTGGTATAGATTAACAGCAAAACAACAGAATCACAGACTCCATACTCCTTTAAGAGAATTAAAGTAACAAATTTGGAAATTATTTTTTTTTAAAGAGCAGATTTACAAATAAGAATACTAGGACTTCACGTGTTTTGACCATTATACAAACGTTCATAATCCTATGATACTTTTGACATTTATTTGGCAATTACAAGGTTATGCTATTTCTCACCTTGACTATCAAATTTACCACTTTGTGTTTTGATGAGTCTATCCAAAAGCAGAAATATTTCCTGCTTGTAAATTCTGATTTCTATCTGACAATCTACAGCTCCTTGTCAAGGTTGTAGGAACTCACCCTGTCTTAACTTTTCAGTAGCAGGGTTATTCATAAAAAAAATGAGATCATATTGGTTTTGCACTGAATTAAAAAAAGAAAACCAATAAACAAAAAAACTCCAAAATACAGTAAGTTTTGAGGTCTGATGCCTTTTCTCTTCAAATTTTTACAAGATGAGCTTTTAAAATTTATTCTATCTTCATGGGCTTGTCTGCATCCACAGAAAAAAATCAGTCAAAAACAGGTGGAAAACTTTAAGTTAATTAATTAGAATGTATCTATCAATTGAGAGGTCAAATTGTACTTTAATCAGCACATTTCATCTTGAAGTAAATATACACTTTTTTCTCTCTGCTCTTACAAAGGAGATAAACTCTTTTTCTGGTGCTCATTCTCTTGTCTCTGTGTATGCGCATTTAGAGATCGTCTTGTCCCATTCTGTTTAGTGAATGAATCTGGAAACTGGAAAATTTCTTCTACATATTAAACTACTCTAAAACCTACAAGGACACAAACATAAAAGCAGAAGTCTCTTTTTGCATATAGCCAGAGAACAGGAGATAGATTTCCCCACACTCCATGAAGTGTCTTTTACCTTCTTCTACCTTTTGGCCATACTAGAGTATGCTCAATAGTGTTTTGCAAACACTATTTTGATTTGTTAACTGTCTAATTCCAGTGACTTCTCAGAGGATGTCATTTAATATTATTTAACATATTTTATGTATATGAAAAGAATTATATTTTCTCATGCAAGCAGAATCAGACAACATATTTATATATATATAGAGAGAGTATTTTCTCAGTAAATTTGCATTAGTCCTGTAATTATGATGGCTCTTGGCATCACAAAAGATTTTCACATACCCAACTTTAGACATTTTAATTCCAAGGAGAGTTTTCCATTATTTAAAAGGCTGTTTAATTATTTATTTATTGGGTTTCTATCATTACATCTGCAATACTCTAACTACTTAAATTACTTATACACGCTTGTCTGTATGGTGGTGTAAAAACATTTGCAATACAAAATATTAGACATACTGATGTCTCTCTAGCATAAATCTTTTACCTTAATCTTTCTTTTCATATATAACATCTCTAAAGTCTACAGGGACATCTTAGTACCCATTATGCAGATGACTCTCTTATTTATGGAGTGGGATAACTTATTCCCCAGGTGGCTGTAAAACTGAAAACTCACTTTGACAAGAGACAAATTGGTTTAGAGAAAACAAATTATTCTGTAGTCTTTAGAAACTGAAGTGTTGTTTGAGGATAGCAATGTAGTGATGAAATCTAGGATATGACAACTTAATCATTCAAGACCAGAAAAAAAATATTTTGAAGAATGGCTGCTGATATCAAGTCATCACCTCTTTGATTGTCTCTCAATAGATTTAACATCTGGACAGAAAAGTCCACCACCTACCAGAAATGAATTGATACAGTTCATTTGTTCTTACTTATGCTGCTTTTCTGCTAAGAATTATAATCCTGCCACTATTAATTATTTTCTGCAATGAAAAAAAAATAACCAGGACTATCATTGATTATTTGCATGAAGAAAGAGTGAACCAACATTATATTGAAGAGAATAAATACAAACCTTAACATAATTATTTGATGTGCATGTATGAAATGATAAAAATTTTGTGATGTCTGTTAAGCAACACTAATGAATCCATATAGTAACACTGATTTTTTAAAAATTAGTTTCTCTTACTACTTTCAAACTCATAGTATAAATGTTTTCATATTATTGTTATGATTTGTATCGAATTATGAATTATTAGTAGTGTTTTCTGATATGAATATTAATTATTGTTTATTAATAGTAAAAGTTTTCAGCAGATCACCTGAAAGTTGTTTGGATTCTCAATCAACAGCAAGTATTTACACAAAAGGGTATTTATAAACACAGAATGAAACAGTTTAAACAATCAGAAAACAGGAAAAATAGAAACATGGAAAACAGGAAAACTCTGAGCACNTGGGAGGTCTCCCTGCCTATGGCAGGGGGTTGGAACTAGATGATCCTTGAGGTCCCTTCCAACCTTACCATTCTATGATTCTATGAACAACAGTACCAGCTATGGTCACATGGTGAATGAAACACACTTGCTCAGTAAGTCTAAAAACTGTTAATTTTAATAGCTTGTGTTAGCCTTAATAGTAACTGTAGCCCAAATGCTTATGGTGTGCTCTTTTCCCGGGTATGTTTCCTTTATAAATAGGCTTCCAAAAACACTGCAATTATAAACCTGGGGATAATATAAAATATTCCAAGGAAGAGGAAAGGAGAGGAAAACTGAGTCACTGCAAACTGCTACTGCTGCAAACATCTGGCTGCTGTGAATAGCTTTTTCTACAGACAGTAACCCATTTAATGAGCCTTAAATACTTGATGGTATCTGCTGAAGTCAGTGGTACCAGTGTCCTTCAAAACTAGATGGACATAGGTTTCTAAGTGTAATTTATAACTACCCTTAAACTACGTAGCAGGGCTCACCACTGGTTTATGTTCAGCTTTGTAGTCTGGCAAAAGCACCAGCATCTTTCCCCAGAGCTGCTCCTCAATCTGTCCATCTCAGTCCATAGTACCCTGAGAGATTATTCCTTAACAAGTGTGGATTTTGCGTTTCTCCTAGAGTAAGAAATGCATTAGACTTATGTAAGAATTAACAGCCTCAATCTGCAATGCTAGTGGTGTGGCTTGAATTGGTCAATCATTCTTTTAGCAGTTTTGAAAATATCATAGTGTTAGGAATACTATGGCAGCAATACTGAAGACTCAATATTTCTTCTCCCTGGCTCCTGTGTTGTGATGGTTTGGGAGTTCCCCCCCAGTTTGTAAAATGACCCAGACCAGAACTCAGCCGGCTGGAAGTTAAGAGATGAAGCTATATTTACAGCTTAGCACAATGTACAAGCATATATATATATATACACTATATACAGGAATATTTACAGAAATATACATGTTAAAGGTCATACAGAAACACAACACCCCTCCCAGAAATCAGAGTCCCCAGGAGGGGCTCCCAACCACCCTTCCACCTTCTCCCCACCCCTATACCTTACCCCAAGGTTTGCCTTACGCGCAAGGTGAATTTGGAGGATCAGCCAGGGGGGATTAGAAGAAAAGTGGTTAGTGAGGTTACTCAGCAGAGAGGAGAAAAAAACAGAAGCTGCTAGACCGAGACGCTGTGCCCCAGAGACTGACTTATCTATGTTTTGAGTACTTATTCTTAAACATCTCAGCAAGCCTATAAGTGAAGTAGACATCACCATTGTTTCCTTTTCACAGCCTATAGTATAATTTTCTCCATTAAAATATTTCAATTAGCTCAAACCAGCATATGTGTGGATGCTAAGCCTTCAAGAAACAAAATCTACTGTCTCTCCTGTCATTTAAAGGTCTTAACATATATATTGAATGATTAAATATAATAATAATACTGTAATAGAGCTCATTCTTTTACATCTTGATCTTCTCCTCATCCTCTTGTTTCAGAGCTCAAAAAATGGAAATTTTGCTTCTTCTAAAAGAAGCAAAAAGAAGTCTTTGGAAGTTTCAATTTTTCTTTAAAGGAAACATTTGCATTTTTTAAAAAATAAGTATTTTTTAGTGCTGTGGCTACTGAGATTATTCACTCATTACATCACACAGAGTTTATTCATCCTAAAAGCAAAATTGAAAATCAGTCAGGAGATTCTTTTTAAAATGTGGTTAGACTTAAATTCTTCATTGCTATCTTGTAAGAACAGAGATTATATTCACTGAGCTTTATATAGCATTAGACCACCTAAGAGTTTTCTGTAATATCTCCTGTAGATACAGTCAACCAACAACAAGACAGAGTGCAGAGTGTGTCAGGCTACATTACAGAGTTAAGAACACCGTGGGCAACATTATAAAGATAGGAACACTAACATTAAGAACAAACATTCTCCCTTGATCTACAAAAGTAATTTATGTATTGATGCCACTTGCTGCATTTCCTGACAGCCAAAGTGAAGGTATATATAGCTGAAAATCTAGGGGTAGAATTTGAGCAACTTGTTTTGGGCAGCTGAGGAGCTGCTATCACTTTTTGGGTTCAATTTCAATGACAATGATGTATAAATACAGAATTGAAATTTGTGTTTTGTGCTGATCATTCAGGTTAGCTATGTTTTGCAAGCATCCCAAACTATAATTTCGAAAAATCAGGATTTGAAAATTAAGAGCCTGCAACCTTTTAAATTTCCTATTGCTTTGTGTCTATCTTTCTTACAAGGTTCAAGNCCAAGGAAGAGGAAAGGAGAGGAAAACTGAGTCACTGCAAACTGCTACTGCTGCAAACATCTGGCTGCTGTGAATAGCTTTTTCTACAGACAGTAACCCATTTAATGAGCCTTAAATACTTGATGGTATCTGCTGAAGTCAGTGGTACCAGTGTCCTTCAAAACTAGATGGACATAGGTTTCTAAGTGTAATTTATAACTACCCTTAAACTACGTAGCAGGGCTCACCACTGGTTTATGTTCAGCTTTGTAGTCTGGCAAAAGCACCAGCATCTTTCCCCAGAGCTGCTCCTCAATCTGTCCATCTCAGTCCATAGTACCCTGAGAGATTATTCCTTAACAAGTGTGGATTTTGCGTTTCTCCTAGAGTAAGAAATGCATTAGACTTATGTAAGAATTAACAGCCTCAATCTGCAATGCTAGTGGTGTGGCTTGAATTGGTCAATCATTCTTTTAGCAGTTTTGAAAATATCATAGTGTTAGGAATACTATGGCAGCAATACTGAAGACTCAATATTTCTTCTCCCTGGCTCCTGTGTTGTGATGGTTTGGGAGTTCCCCCCCAGTTTGTAAAATGACCCAGACCAGAACTCAGCCGGCTGGAAGTTAAGAGATGAAGCTATATTTACAGCTTAGCACAATGTACAAGCATATATATATATATACACTATATACAGGAATATTTACAGAAATATACATGTTAAAGGTCATACAGAAACACAACACCCCTCCCAGAAATCAGAGTCCCCAGGAGGGGCTCCCAACCACCCTTCCACCTTCTCCCCACCCCTATACCTTACCCCAAGGTTTGCCTTACGCGCAAGGTGAATTTGGAGGATCAGCCAGGGGGGATTAGAAGAAAAGTGGTTAGTGAGGTTACTCAGCAGAGAGGAGAAAAAAACAGAAGCTGCTAGACCGAGACGCTGTGCCCCAGAGACTGACTTATCTATGTTTTGAGTACTTATTCTTAAACATCTCAGCAAGCCTATAAGTGAAGTAGACATCACCATTGTTTCCTTTTCACAGCCTATAGTATAATTTTCTCCATTAAAATATTTCAATTAGCTCAAACCAGCATATGTGTGGATGCTAAGCCTTCAAGAAACAAAATCTACTGTCTCTCCTGTCATTTAAAGGTCTTAACATATATATTGAATGATTAAATATAATAATAATACTGTAATAGAGCTCATTCTTTTACATCTTGATCTTCTCCTCATCCTCTTGTTTCAGAGCTCAAAAAATGGAAATTTTGCTTCTTCTAAAAGAAGCAAAAAGAAGTCTTTGGAAGTTTCAATTTTTCTTTAAAGGAAACATTTGCATTTTTTAAAAAATAAGTATTTTTTAGTGCTGTGGCTACTGAGATTATTCACTCATTACATCACACAGAGTTTATTCATCCTAAAAGCAAAATTGAAAATCAGTCAGGAGATTCTTTTTAAAATGTGGTTAGACTTAAATTCTTCATTGCTATCTTGTAAGAACAGAGATTATATTCACTGAGCTTTATATAGCATTAGACCACCTAAGAGTTTTCTGTAATATCTCCTGTAGATACAGTCAACCAACAACAAGACAGAGTGCAGAGTGTGTCAGGCTACATTACAGAGTTAAGAACACCGTGGGCAACATTATAAAGATAGGAACACTAACATTAAGAACAAACATTCTCCCTTGATCTACAAAAGTAATTTATGTATTGATGCCACTTGCTGCATTTCCTGACAGCCAAAGTGAAGGTATATATAGCTGAAAATCTAGGGGTAGAATTTGAGCAACTTGTTTTGGGCAGCTGAGGAGCTGCTATCACTTTTTGGGTTCAATTTCAATGACAATGATGTATAAATACAGAATTGAAATTTGTGTTTTGTGCTGATCATTCAGGTTAGCTATGTTTTGCAAGCATCCCAAACTATAATTTCGAAAAATCAGGATTTGAAAATTAAGAGCCTGCAACCTTTTAAATTTCCTATTGCTTTGTGTCTATCTTTCTTACAAGGTTCAAGGTTCTTCAGTGAGAAGATAGGGAGAAGAAAATTAGCATTGTTGTAGCAAATTTTACTTCATCTATTTAAAAACAGAATATAGACTGTAACCTCCTTTCAGAAAAAGGATGTAGTAGGAAAGAAATGTGATTTATTTGAACCATCTGTACCTCAAACACATTAAGATAGGGAGAATTAGAAAGACAGCCGAAAGTTGCTCAGAAGGCAACTAGATCCTGTTCAGCAGTTCCCCTGAAGCCTAAGAGGCATTGCTGTCATCCCACAGGGATGAACATCTGTATACTTGCAGACTATTGGGCCAGCTGTAACTCAAGGGCAGATAATATTATAAATATACTCTGGAATTCTTGTTGGCTGTACAGAAGCAGCTGGGTATGATAAGAATAGGAAATTTTGAGAATCTGTTGCACGGTGTGGGCTCTTTCTACAATTTCTTATCTGAACTTGAGATAAGGGAACAAGGCATCTGGAAAATGAAAGAGTGAATGCAGCTAGGGAGAAGAAGCCACTGGGTTTCTGTTTGCTGATAAGAGACAAGCATTCAGATTTTTTACTTAAAAAATATGCATTTTTCTTTGCATGCCTTAAAGAAGTTCAAGAGAGACATGATACATTTTAGACCATGTAACCAGTTAAGTAAGTTCCAAAAGATCAAAGAAGAAAGTATAAACTTAAATATATGCATTGAATTAAAGAAGACTAAATACTATGCCAAGCTATATAACAAAGTTTAAATATTGACTGAAGTTCAATTTCACAAAGTTAGGTGTTAAAAATACTGAATTCCTGGTTTTCTGGTTAGGGTGGAAGTAGNATAACTCCTAAACCATCACAACTGTGAAGTCTGTTGTTTTGTGTTTGAAAACCTCACTCTAAACTCCCCACAAAAACTCCACTCTAAAACTAGATAAAGGAGTATGTAGATCTGAGGAGATAAATNGGGTTTCTGTTTGCTGATAAGAGACAAGCATTCAGATTTTTTACTTAAAAAATATGCATTTTTCTTTGCATGCCTTAAAGAAGTTCAAGAGAGACATGATACATTTTAGACCATGTAACCAGTTAAGTAAGTTCCAAAAGATCAAAGAAGAAAGTATAAACTTAAATATATGCATTGAATTAAAGAAGACTAAATACTATGCCAAGCTATATAACAAAGTTTAAATATTGACTGAAGTTCAATTTCACAAAGTTAGGTGTTAAAAATACTGAATTCCTGGTTTTCTGGTTAGGGTGGAAGTAGAAGAGAAAAAAAATTTAAAAAAAAATCATTAATTAGTTTTAATACTTGTTTATTTCAAGGGATATAAGTAGTCCACATTATTATTATTAAAACTTCTTTTTAGTTAACATTTTAGTGTATTTGAATGACTACAAAACGTAGAATAGTTCCCTATGGTTAGAAGCAATCCTATGAGGCTGTTAAAAAGTACTTTCACAATAAACTTGTTCCAATAATAGTATTGGAATTTTGACCAATGTCAGAACTTGATCTTGAGTCTCTGGAGTTTGGGGTCTGTTCTCAAGCCAGAGCTGCATCTTTATAAAAGAAAATACTGTCTAGACCACAAGCAGTGGAAAATACTTCAGTTTTCTAGTTAACTATGTCTAGAAGAAATAATCCCTGACAACTACTAAAGTATTTGGCATTAGCAACTAAAGTAATTCATATTTTATTAAAGTCTTCCATCTCTCCTAGTGAAATAAAGTTTGCCAATTATCTATTTAGACAAAATATTCCTTTGGGATACAAACTTTTCCTGTTTGCCCACATCTCATGCAATGTCTGAAGAATAAGCAAATTGTGTACTGTTGTGCTGGTTTGAGGCTAATTGGAATATTTTAATGAAAAGAATTAGATTACAGGCTGTGAAAAGCAAACAATGTTGATATCTACTTCACTCATAGGCTTGCTGAGATGTATAAAAAATCAAGGACACAAACAGATAAAATAGAGAGTCTCCCTCTCTGGGAGCTGGTGTGTCTTGTCCTTCTGCTGTGTAACCCAGCTAATCACTCTGCTTCTAACCTCCCTTGCTGATCCTCCAAACTCACCTTGTACTTAAGACAGACCCTGGGATACAGTAGAGGGGTGGGAAGAAGGTGGAAGGGTGGTTGGGAGGTCCTCCTGGGGTCTCTGATTTCTGGGAGGGGTGTTGTGTTTCTGTATTACCTTTAACTTGTATATTTCTGTAAATATTCCTGTCTGTTGTGTATATATCTGCTTGTAAATTGTGCTAAGCTGCAAGTATAGCTTCATTCCTTAACTTCCAGCCAGCTGAGTCCAGTCTAGGTGATTTCATTGTGTGGGGAGGCAAATAACTCCTAAACCATCACAACTGTGAAGTCTGTTGTTTTGTGTTTGAAAACCTCACTCTAAACTCCCCACAAAAACTCCACTCTAAAACTAGATAAAGGAGTATGTAGATCTGAGGAGATAAATCAGGGGGAAAAAAAGAAAAAAAAAGGCAAGGAATTGGACACAATGGTGCCAAGTTTCACAGAAATTCAGAGAATGAATTTTTCTTTTAATTTTAATAGGTTAAGACATGCAAGACATCAGAAGATCCTTCCTGAAGAAACAGGTATTTGCTCTTTTTAAAGTATTCAATACTTTCAGCTCCTATAACAGAAGGAATATTTATCTGTAGTGGATTTACTATATATTTATATTTTATTCATATTTAAGGAAATTATTAAAGGGGAAAGAACTCCCATCAATTTAATTAAAAAAACCCAAACCCCAAAAAACAAACAAAAACAAACAAACAAAAAAAACCTCCAAACCACTGCACATTAAAATTAAACACAGACAGATATGGAGAACTGAAATACCTGCCTGCCCTCACTAATGAATGTGATCATGAAACATTATGTATCTGAAATTTATTCAAATGAACAGTGCATGAAATACAGCAGTTGGAGAGGTATAAGCAATATACAATATGAAAGATCACATAGGGTCTGTGTTTTGATGAAGGTGAGCAAACATCTCTTCATTCTTTTTAAATGATTTGGAAAAGTATGTATATTTCTTAATCCACATAAAGAGATTAAATTCATGCTCACAGCACAAAGCTTCTAAAACCTTTTACATTATTTATTTTTGTACTTATGAATCACTAAACAGAGCTGCTAGAAAAATCATACAACAAAGAGGGTAGCTCTAACTAAGCTATCAGTTAATGTATAGTTTCTTAGCTAGTGGATAGATCACGTTGATTCCTTGGGGGAAGAAAACTTAAAACTACTATTTAACAAATAAAATAAATAAAACTTGATAGACGTTCATATAACAGTCAATATATTAATTGCTTGTCCTATAATGGGAGTGGTCACAAGGTTTGCAGCTGACTAAAATTCATAAGAAATTTACACAAGAAAGAGACATTAGGAATTTTTTTTTTTTTTTTCATAGAAAGAGTGGTCAGGCATTGGAATGGGCTGCCCGGGGAGGTGGTTGAGTCACTAACCTTGGACGTGTTTAAAAGGCGTTGGGATGTGTGCTCGGGGGTATGGTTTAAGGTGAATCTCGTAGAGCAGGGTTATTTGGGCTTGGTGATCCTGAGAGTCTTTTCCAACTTGGATGTTACTGTGATTCTGTGAAAGCATGCAGCAGCCATTAGAACTAACATTGTTGAGATCTATATTTAGGAAAAAAATGGACAGAAAAGAAAAATGGCTTGGAAATGTTGATAGAATAAGACAGAGCAGTGAGATAAGGAAGCTACTGTGTAACAGTCTGCCTAGGAAAGTAGATCGTAAGGGACTTTGATTTCTTGTAATCAACTGAAAAAAAAAAAAGTAGGAATGAGAATGCATAGAGAATCCAGTCATTATGGAAATGTCCTAAATTTGTTTTAAGTCTTTCAAAGTTTTATTTCTTTGTGTATGAATAGAGTCAATTCAGATAAATCTTTTATTATTCAGAATGAAGACTGAATAATATTCAAAGCTGGTAGGTCAAGTTGGAAATTTATAATAGTTCTATTATTTTCAGACTTTCATTGAAATATCTGGAGATCAGCTGAGACCTCTGAAGTAATTTTCATTCAAAATGCATAAATGGAGGGAAGGTGTTAATTGGGTCATTAAATATATTTATAAAATTTATTTGCCAATTATTGGTCTTTCAATATCACCTCAGTTGGGAAATTGACCTCACAACTCCCTCAACAAACACACATCCTGTCTTTTGCAATTTTGGAAGAGCATCTGCTCTGCAATTAGCTTAGCTGATATTTGAAAAATCAAGTCATTCAGTGATGTCATGACCTGAGGCTGAAAGATTGCCCTCTGAGAAAATTATGTACACTGATTTTCCAGAACAGTTGGAACTGCTTAACTGTTTCTAAAGTCCTATGCATTTCGAACAGTCTCCTTCCTAGTTAACTCTTTGAGGCAAATTAAATTTCAGAGAAATTCAAATAAACAACTACACTTTAAGCAGAAAGTCTGTGGCTGTTTGAGTTAGATTCTTACCTCAGACATAAAAAAAATTCAGAACAGAGAAACTTAGAAGTGAAAGCTCTGAGTGAAGAGGTGAACATTCTAGGGATAGGCCATATAATGGCAACAATGGATAAGTTAATATAATTTCATTGGAGCATCAAGAGCTTTATGTCTGGAAGCACAGCTTGTACCTTTCCCTTGCTGCTTCTGCTGCTTCGCCTGCGCTCGCTGCTGTCTTTCCCTGCTGCTGTTTTGGCTGCTGCTGCTGCTTTTGCTGCTTCGCTGCCGCTTCGCCCCTTCCCCATCTTCCTTCAGGTTATTATATTTGTGTAGTAGTTATAGTCTCCTTATACTGTTATATTTAGTTTAAACTATAAGAAAATACAACTTCTCTTATATTTTCCTTGGCTTTACAAAAAAATCCATGTTGTGGTGAGTTTATTTTACCAAAGGAAGGATCTGCCCTACCCTGGTACAAAGTCAAAACCAGCTTTTTAAAATATTGTCAGAATTGTCATGTGTTGTTTCCTCAGACACTCTGGAAAGGATTCATCAAAATACTAATAAATTATGTTATTATAACAATTTACGATAGTGTAAAGTACATTACTTTGTGACAGTTTCACTGTTGTCTTCCTCCAATTTCTCGCTACATGAGGAGAAAGATGCTTTCAACCATCCCTATTTCACAACTTTATAACATGCATAAAACTGCTCAGGAAAAGGTGAAAAAAGAGCCAGAAACATCAGACAAGAATATGGCTTAGATGCTTGATGTAGGCATTACTCTCCTGAGAGATGGCAGATGTGAATTTCTAGTTATTTAGACTTCTCTGGATTTTAATCACCAGATTGCGCTTTCAAAATAAAATCTCTCTACATTTTAATATGAAGTTATTAAGCGATACATTATCTGAGAATCTTAAACTAGTCCTTGTGAATTAAGTTTGCCATATTTTTTTTTGTTTGGTCAATCTTTCCTTCTCATTCCTCTTTATGAAAGTCAAGAACATCAGGTGTTAGCATATGTGGTGTGGGATGACAGACCTGGCCAAAGTGACACAATACTCATGTTCTTCTGGAGCAGCAATTAGAGTGCCAGTAGGCTACTGCACAGCATCAGAAATATCATCTCATATCTGTATCAAGACATATGAATCCTGCACATGGGCTTAACCAGGTGGAGAAGGATGCATAGATAAATTAAAAACTGTATGATTAGAAATGTTTGATGAGGTAATGTTTTGATTTGTCTAAGTCAAAAGATCCAATATGCTAAATTAATTGTTAAAACCTAATTTTTGGAATCATAGTCATAAAAGCCTGTCTGGTACTACATGCTCAGAACTGCCTATTTCTGAGTATACTGAGACAATTTGGTGTTAGATGCATCTACATTATAGACTAATACTGCACAAATAAGGAAAGACCACAACAACAGAGTGCAAACTACTGGAGGAACTTACATTCAGTTTATAAGGAGAGATCAACAAATAGGTTCTGTTGAACATCTTCAAAATTTGTTCCAACAGTAAAGAAACTGCTTTGAGGAAACCTACAGCATGCACAAATATGTATTGTAGGATTTCAATTGCAAACTGAATTTGCAATGAATAGAAACCTCTAAAAGAAACCCTGGAGCACACTAAGATATTAATGCATCCTACGTGCGAGTCCACAAAGGAGCAAGTAAATGTGCCCTCTTAGCCTCTGGACTTCATATATTTCCCAGTACATAAACACTCACTTCAGATCATAGTCTGTGCTCTTGTTCTTCACTCAGTCAGCTTTTGAATATTAAAGCATACTACTATTTTCTACATAAGTGAGAGGGTTATTCAGTCAGGTAGTCTTAATTCTTATTATATGCTCTTTCTTACACTTTATGGATTTTAAATTTTGTGATATTTTGGATTCTGTTTCAACAGAAGAAGAGATTGACCTCCTCTTTCCATAGACAAATATTATTTATTGTTGAAATGTACAGTGCTGGTTTGAGGCTAATTGGAATATTTTTATGAAAAGAATTAGATTATAGGCTCTGAAAAGCAAACAACAGTGATGTCTGCTTCACTCATAGGCTTACTGAGACGTATAAAGCCAACAACACAAATATCACAGANTGCTTCTAACCCCTCTGGCTGATCCTCCAAACTCACCTTGCAGGTAAGGCAAACCCTGGGTAAGGTAGAGGAGTGGAAAGAAGGTGGGAGGGTGGTTGGGAGCCCTTCCTGGGGACTCTGATTTCTGGGAGAGATGTTGTGTTTCTGTATTGCCTTTAACTTGTACATTTCTGTAAATATTCATGTATATTGTGCATATACCTGCTTGTACATTGTAAACATAGCTTCAATCCTTAACTTCCAGCCATCTGAGTCTAGTCTGGGTGAATTTTTTTCCATAGTGTAGGGGGGCTGGTAACTCCCAAACCATCACATATACACATGTTGTCACACCTGAGAGGAAAAAGCAAGCCTTCTGTAGTTTCCACAGAAAGAAAAAAAAGTTTTGATTACTTATTCCTTTAGGGGTTGAGTTTATTCTAAATCCTTTATGGATAAAATAAAATGCTCTACAGGCCTCCATACAGACCCTGTGCAGATATTGTGCTTCATACACCCCCTGAAGATAATGTTTCTTGCCGGCTAACTATTTGCAGTTTCCTGTCCACCCTGAAGTTTTCTTGATTCAGTTTGCACTGTAATTTGGAGACACTTAAGCCTCTTTATTCATTTTATAAAGAATAATCTCTAACAGATTGGAAAGCATGTGAAAAATAATTATAATTTCTTTTATAGGTAATGTTTTTTTATGCTCATTTTGAATCTATAGAGCTAGATGGTTCCCTATGTTACTTAAAATTCAGTGACCTTTACATTTCATTATAACATAATCCAAAATAAAAGAAGGAACTCTACTTAAGAAGAATCTTATTTTTAGCAGTCAGCTTATCTTAAATAGAAAAGAATAGTTTTGTAGCTTGTCGGAGGTGTTAATTACAATTTGCATGTTTAAATTATTATTGGCACCTGTTAGTGTGGTTTCTCTGGTTGAAAAAAAAAATAATTATACCATTCTTAGCCATTCCTATACTTTTTTCCCCTCCTAATTTCCTAATCTGAATAGGTAGAGAGAAGGTGCTCATACCAATAAAAAGGAATCTTGATTGCTACCCTGAGGAACCTTTTGGGTTTTTTCCTATTTTTCTTTCTTTACATTTTCTTTCTTACTTAATATCAACACTAACATCAAATTTAGTTGCATGGCACTTAAATATGTGTAACCAGCTGTGAATGCATTTTTTTGGTACGATGCATGAAAATGTTTTTCCTTTCCTTTAGCTATAGGTGTTAATTGGCATCTTTGTAACTTGCTAATTAAGTTTGAGCAACACCTTTTGCTTCTTTCTTGCTCTGAATTTAATGAGCTCCCTTGTATTAGTTTATTAGGTAATTAGATAAAACACACCAAAGAAAAAGGCTTTTAGAGGAGTTCTGAACAAGGTTTAGTAGATTTTAGGCAACATACAGCACATAAATAATCAACGCAATATACTGTTCATAAAGAAATGTATTATATTAACATACAAATGTTTCTAATTGTGCAAGTGTAAGTTTCGCTGTCAGAAAATGTCAGAGATATATTAAGGCNCCCTCCTTTGCCCTGCTGGCCATGCTGCTCTTGATGCAACCCAGCACTCGGTTGCTGTCTGGGCTGCATGTGCACACTGCAGGCTCATGTTGAGCTTTTCATCAATGCGGACCCCAAGGTCCTTTTCCTCAGGGCTGCTCTCCAGCCATTCACCACCCAGCCTGGATTTGTGCTTGGGATTGTGCCTACCCAGGTGCAGGACCTTACACTTGGCCTTGTTGAATGTCATGAAGTTGGCCTGGGCCCACCTCTCCAGCCTGTCCAGGTCCCTCTGGATGCCATCCCTGTCCTCTAGCAAGTTGACTGTGCCACACAGCTTGGTGTCATCTGCAAACTTGCTGAGGGTGCACTCGATTCCTCTGTCCATGTCACTGACAAAGATGTTAAAAGATATTGGTTCTGCGAAGTAGAACACAAGCATACAACTAAAATTACCTTTAAAAGAACAAGCATGTCTTTTAAACTTGTGGAAATATAGGGTTGGAAGAACTTAATACATTCTTTAGTCCACTACCTGACCTAGGATAGGATCAACTACATTGTGTCATCCAAAACAGAGTTTTCCAAGTCACTTTTAAAAACTTCCTATTATGGAGTTATTAAAACCTTCATAGGCAATTTACATTACTGCTTCACTATCCCTAAAGTTAGTTTCTTCTGCAGAAACCCCCAATCTCTTAATGAATTTAATTGCTACTTGCCATGCCCAGTATGAAACAGACATTATTTCCTCTGTTCTTTCAACAGTTTTACACAGCTAAACTGTGCTTCATTCCCTTCTCTAGTTTTCCTTTTTTTATGTTAAGTCATACTTCTACTTCAACCTTCTGCTAAGTCATGATTTCCAAATCGCTCCAAATCACACAGTTTCTTCTAGTCTGTCCAAAATTAATGTCTCTCGATGTATATATAAAAAACTAGCATAAATGTATTTGTTCTTAGTAAATGGCTTCCTGTACACATAATGTGTTCTTCAAACCATAATATTATTCCCTTGCTTCTGGTCATAATATTGGCCATTTGCTTCTTTTCTGTAAAACCACTTCCTGATCAGCTCTCCCCATAATGCATTCACAGTTGTAATGTTCTCACAAAGTGTGCTTCTGCTATACTGTGCTTCACATTTTTTCCTTTTTTTTTCTTTTTTCCTTTCTTCTTTTTTCTTTTTAATTTTAAAAAAAAAATTTAATCAAAACAATTCCTCCAGTTTATCAAGATCATTCTGAGATCAAATCTATCCGTTGAAGAAATTTCTTTTCCTCTTACCTCTATAACATCTGCAATTTGATAAAGCTATTCACTGATTCATCACTTAGGAGAAATGACTTGTAGATCACTTCTTTGTGTCATTTTTCTATACTGGTAGCAAACTCTACTGAGACAATTATGGATGACTCAAGAGTCTGTATCAACCTAAGTGGTTGTATGGAATGATTCTATGACAGCAATTAGAGATAATGACCACATGGATTTTTATCCATATCAAAAGAGTTCCATCAAGATGATGTTATTATACTCTTCCAACTTTGCTGTGGAAATATTGTATAAGAGGTTATCAAACAAAGAAACAATGGATCTTTTCTTTTTTGGTTTTTTTTTTTTCCTCATTGAATAGGCCTGTTATCTACTGTAGAATGAAAATGTGCTGTTTTAACATGATTGTGTTTTCCACACTGCCCATTATTTTCTATAGGTTCAGAAAAAGCTTAGTTATTGATAATATTGAAGATGAAAGATTTGTAATTCTTTGCCTTTACATATTTTATTTTGAAAATGTTAACTCTGTTTGCCCTTTCCCAAGCTATCTTGACAAATCTTCACAATAGAAAGATTTCTTCAAACATTTTAAGGAATGGTAGCAATCAATCTTAGAAGTGCCAACCAATTGTAAAATTTCTATTTCAATTCAGCAAGCTCTGGCTTGCAAGATTATAACGTCGCAGTGATATGACTTGTGTTTACCATCTGCAATACATTAAGCTCTTCTAAGGAAGACTAATGGGGAATGGAAACTGGAAATTAAACACAGTGGTTTTTGTCTATCAGAAATAAAATATATCATCTTTCATTTAATAGTGATACATTTACAAAAAGCTACTTTTTATCTCTTAAATGGTAGTTACACATTTTTTTCCATGTCTTAATCTTTCATTGTTTGGCTTCTTTTGCTATTTTTCTGCGCTGTTTCCTTAGACACTTTAGTAACCTGAATTTATTTTTTCTTTTTCCTATGTGTATTCCCTTGTTCTTTTTCAGATAAAAAAACCACCAAACATTATTCAATCAACAGATATTATTTCCAAATATTATTTTATTTGGGGGAATATATGTGGGTTTTGCAGCTATTAATGTATTTTTTAGACATCTTAATGTCTATTCCCTGCAGCTCTCTGTTGTTCTGTGAAACTACCTTCTCAGATTTCTGATTTTTAATTCTGAAGTTCAAAATTCTGAATTGTTTGAGGATCATAGAATGTATTCTAATTTCATGTTAATTCTTGACATTTCTTATTGGCTGATTCAGATTACTTCAGATATTCTTGAAGTTATACTTTTTCTTGCATAAAATTATTTTTTCAGTCTTAGGGACATTCCCAGGAACTGGTCTCCCTATTTTCCATTTCTTCTCTTGCTCTCTCAACATGAATACACATTATTCAATTCTTCATTTGAAAAACAGCTTGTCTTTGTAGAACTCGTATTCAGCCTCAGGGAACTGACCATGAACCAAATCTGTTGGATTTTAATAGAGTCTCTAGTTCATGTCTTCTGTACACTTGGAATATTCCACCTTGTCCAAGTGGATTAATTTTATGAACAGCGACCACAATATAGGTTGATCATACTTGCCAGTCTTGCTGCGGGCAAAGAGATTCTCTTTTCTCTTCCACTTGTTGTGCTAATCTTTGAATCTGTTTGGAAAAAAACCAAAATGATCAACAACAGAGAAGAATAAATAATTTTCTGTTTCAGTGAGAATTCTTTCAGATGATAAAAAGAAAAATATCTGCATAAAATGGAACATTAAAAGTTTGTTTATGAATGTTAAACAAATAAATGTAGTATTTTAGTTCATTATCACATATAATTGATACATAATGTGTCTATAAGTTACGAGGAACTTTAGAAAACATTTGAAATACTATATTCAGCCTCCAAAGGTTTAAAAAGTAAATTTAGTGTATAATCATAGCCTCATATTTAAGTATTTTCTTATACCACATTGTGATTTCTCACCATGCCAGATTTGTGGTAGCACATTTACCAAAAAGAAAAGGAAGAAAATTAGAAGCCTAACAAGTTTCTATTAAAGTCCCAGAAACTGTAATAAGACCACCTGGGGGAAAATCTCTGCACGACTTTGTTATTTTCTTAATTATTAAAACAAACAAACAGAAAACCAAAACCCACAAAAAAATATTACAAATTATTATCTCATAATGTCTGTTTTCCTATGGCCTTACAACTGTTTCTTGTTACTCTGCACCATAAGGGTGCACTTTACTCTCTTTCACCAGTCTCTGAGAAAGGCAACACAGAAGAAACCAAAGTCTTCCACAGAGTTCAAATTTGCAAATATGTTGTGGCCAGCTGCAGTAAGCAGAAAGTTATAAGGGCTGGGTTCTGCTTCACTTGCCTCCAGTCAGGATCTCATTTAGGTTTTTCCTTCTGTAATCAAAAAATGTGTAGAAATTGAATTAGTTCTGAGGCCTCATCGAGTGTGTCCAAAATGGGTAAGTGAACTGAAAAGTTACTGAAGAAAGTCTATAGATAACATGACCACATAGCTCTCCTCTCCTTAAGAAAGTAGGCAAAAAGTGTAAGTATTGCTTTCTTCTCCCTAAAAACCATTTTAGAAATTTATGCTGTGACAAGAAACTGTGAAATAATCTTTAAGGCTTTAAGTTTATTACCTTCCTCTATCAGTTATGGCTCATTAGATTTGCTTTTATTTGTTCATTTATTTATTTATTTATAAACACACTTTTAGGAAGCAATCTTGATTTGTAGACCTTTTTTTTTTTGTTGTTGTTATTGTGTCTCTATCTTGACACAGAATTAAAAGATCGAACCCAAAACATATCCAGAGTAACATCTGACTCCTTTGCTCTCCTTTAGGTCAGACCATTTCCTAATGCTTCCCTAAAGCTTATTTGATCCAAACTCTTCTTTTATAAACATTTTCAAAACCTGTAAGTGCTGTCTCTTAACTGACTCTTTCACATATGTTCCATACCAGCAAAATTCTTCCACCATGTCTGTCCTTTGTTGTGTGTCCTATCCAAGTCTGCCAGCATGTAAAGTCACAGAGGGATTGTGCATATACATGAAGCATCAGTGTTTGTTCTTTGGTCTAACCACAAATCTAAGCTTTCTTACCCATTTGTTTGGATGTTCATTTTTTTACTGCAGAGCTAACTTCTAATCTTCCAAAACTGCTAGATTATGTGCAGAAAGTTAGATTTTTTTTCTGTCCTGGTTCAATAATACTACTTTTCCTGTGCTTGAAAGCTGACAATGTTTACCAAAGCCCTGAAGCATCTTCAGCTTGACATGGTCAGTGCAATATTCAAGGCTTACAAATGTTGCATAAATCTGTACTGCTTTATTTGGTTGGTTCGAAAAACTGGCCTTTGACTTGTCAAACACAAAGGCTGAGCTTTATTCTCTATGTTTGCAAAAGTACTGTCTGGGTTTTTTTTAGATTTATGATGCCTTCTATTGACTTTCAGCTGCCTCATAAACATGAAACAAAACAAACAAAAAAAAGCCCCACCGTAAACCCAGAAAATCCCACAAACTACAATTTCAGTCTACCATCAAGAATAGCTTATTGAAATAAAAAAGTAAGGTTAAAACCTTATTAACAGAGGCTTAAGGTCTTAAAATGCACCTTTTTACTCTGTTGGTTTTGTAGGGCTTTATTCTTTTGCCTTTTTTTTTTTAAACTTTTTTATTTGCACTGTCATCTTTGTCATAGGACTGCACAAATTTTGTACCATTTTCAGTTCTCATTGAAGTATAAAATTTGCCTTGAGAATAGTTTGATTTTACACACTTTTTCTCATTTAAGCTTTTTTTTTTTATTAAAATGGATTTCTTCTGAGACAGTTTTTGAAGATATTTCCCCACTATTTTGTAGGACATTAGAACGTGATAGATTAGACTTTAAAAATGCAAAATCTTATTCTAACAACAAAGATTGTGACAAGAACAAATGCTGAATGAATTCACTAGCAGTACCATTGAAAGAATCATGAAAATAGAAAGGTGCATCATACTTACGTGTTAGATATCAGTTATACTGGGGGATGTCCAAAAATTATTTTCTTACTATAATATCTTACAACAATTTGAACATGTGCTTAGATTTCTGCAGAATTTATTTTGGGTTTTGGTTTTGGTTTTGTTTTGGTTTGGTTTTTTTTCCCACCATAAGAATAGGTCCTGATTCTGCAATCATACACGACCACGGGTGGTCCTGCCAACCTCCACAGGATTAGCCATGTAAATAGGTGCTGTTTGGTTTGGATTCATATAAAATAATGATCATAAGATCATAGAATGGTAAGGTTGGAAGGGACCTCAAGGATAATGTAAGGAAAGGTTCTAGTGAGATCTTCATCTAGGTGATATGCTCAAAGAAGCAGTGTTAACACCTAAACTCATAGAATTTAAGTGTTTTTAGATATGCTTTATATGTATACTTACGCAGCTGAACAGTGTGGATCATGAGAGGAATGTTGTTTTGGAGTTGAATTTCTTATTACCTTTGTAGTTCCTTAACTGTATAAATAACTACAGTTACCAATTTAGAATTCAGTCATTTTAATGCTTCATATTTTCAATAATTAGCAGTATACAACACAATCAAAATGTTACTTCTGTTATGATTTATTTACATTATTGGCGACTGATAGGCCATCCATGCACCTTACAAATTCTCTTTGATACTGAAAATTTGAGTAGTCATTGTGTTAGACTGAAAAAATAATTTTTAATTCAGTCTTTTCTGTTCTCCAGGCCAAAAGTAAAAATTTTTTTAAAAGTATTTAAAAAAAAAAAAAAAAGTCTGTCTGCATATTCTCCCTATAGAGCATAACTAGAAATCAAATTACTATATTTTACCTAGCCTCTAGGGGCAGCCAGCAAGCAATTATGGCTTAACCTTTAAAAATGTGTTTCTCGTGGGACTATGTGGATCTCATAGGATAGTTTCTCATAAGATTGTCTTCCTTGTCCCTAGGGAGATACTGCACAGCAAAAGTCCAATATTGGATGCGCCCAAGAAAAGTTTTCCTCCACAGGTATTAGCCTGGTTTAGTGCAATGAATTTATGTCCCATGATTGGAAAGCAGTGATGCTGATATGAGCACGCAACCTTGCCTGTAACCCACATTGTACCACTCTACTCCTGAATCTAGATGAGTGTTGAGATCATCAGAGACTGTCATGACTAGATGCTTTTGAAGATGTTACTTTGAGATGGATAGCCTCTATGATATAATATTGCAACTTTTATGATATGCTTTCCTGTTATTACAGTTGTTCTTGAATAGTTGCTGACAAAAAATGAGGTCTGAAATACCATCCTTTTCACTAGTGATGTATTTTGATTCCCTGATGATTTTGAGATTTTTTTATGAAGTGTGGTATACAAAGCAAGCTGTTGAAATTCAAGTTACCAAATCCTGTTTTCCCTCTTCACATTGTGCACCAGGATTGCATATCACAGAAAAGATAATATTCCTGAAAGTCCACCTGTCTCTTAGGAGATAACAAGTAGAAGCTTATTGCTATTAAATAGAGTATTAGCAACACACCTGGTGACCCATGTGACTCTATTTGCACATCTGCCAAGTAGATGTCAGGCCACGAACTGAAGCCATTTAAGCACAGAACCCAATAAAAACCAGTAATAAAAAATATTTTCCCTAGTTACTCTAATCACCCCAAATTTATTTTGGAGGCATGTTACTTTTTAATTTTTTTTTCCCCCAGATGTCAGAGAGGCTGTATGAAAAAACATTTGTGTATATGTTAAGCTAAGATTAAGTCCTACCCAATCCTGTACATCTGATATCTCAAGCACTTGTCTTGGGAGAAGTGAGATAGCAACTGGGAGGGATGAGAAATGATCCTGAATCTACAACTTGCTAGATAGATAATTTTTATTGAGAGTTTAGAGAAACGAGTAGAGAAGACAAAATTATTTCTGAATAAATAAGAAATAAAAGCAACAGCAATGTCTGTGTGTGTGGTGGGTTGGGAAATTTCTCCCCCTCCCACAGTAAAATTTGTGGGACCAGCTCAGATGGCTTGGACATAAGATAAAGAGATATTTTACAGCAAAGCTAAATTTACAAGCATATATACAAAACATATTTATATGTATTTACAATTATATACAATTGAGAAATAATAAAAAATCCCAGTCTTCCTCCCTGGACAAATTAAAAAGCCCAGAAGGGGCCAACACCATCCTCTCTCTCCCCAGACAGAAAACCAGCAAGATCTCTCACATGTTATCTGATCAGTCAAGATCAGTGTAGGAGTTAAGAGCGAAGGAACAGCAAACAGGCCAGTGCCCCAAAAGCCAAGAAAACTTAATTGTTGATACATTGGCTTTTTATACCTCTTAGCAAATCAATGAATGATATAGACCTTATCCTTATTATTCTTTTACAACCAATACCCTGCTCATTCAGATTCTGCACTGAACTTTCAGAAAAGTCCCAATTTCTTTTATTGGATTTTTCCAATAAGCCTTGAACTACCACAGGGGAAAAAAACAACCAACCAACCAACCAAACCCCAACAAGAAAACAAACAAACAAACAAAACCCAACAAAATCATAAATTTAAAAATCATACCAAAACACACGTTTATTTTTTTTACTGCTGTTCTTCAGTTTGTTTGAAAGAATGCAGACATTTACCTTGAGCATAAAAATGCGTTGTAGAGTTGCTGAAGATAATTTATTTGTTGTTGACTAAATTTCAGTCCTCTGTAGGTTTTAAGACACACTTCGGTGTGCCTTTTTACTGGCAAACTCCTCTGTGGAAAACTTGAAGCTATATATNTCATGTAGAGGTTTTCATCAACCCAGACCCCCAGGTCCTTTTCCTCAGGGCTGCTCTCCAGCCATTCCCCACCCAGCCTGGATTTGTGCTTGGGATTGTGCCTACCCAGGTGCAGGACCTTACACTTGGCCTTGTTGAATTTCATGAGATTGGCTTGTAGGAAATTTTTCTAAAAACATGTAAACTGAAGAAATGTTTGTTGGTAATTTGCTCTATGCCTGTAAACAGAGGGAGAAAATTAATTTGTGGGAAAGGCAGGCCATCTTACTTGAAGGATTCTCAGACACAGGACAATTAGAGCAGGGTCAGGTCGCAGAAACTCAGATCTCCAGCAGGTGGACTTGCTGTGTATAGTTGGCATGGAGGCAGGTATTTCTGGGAGCTCTTTATGGCCTAAAGATTATGAAAGATGTATTGTGGTATTGGAGATATTACTATAGAATTACTCCTTTAAAATGGTAGTTCATTTTAACCACCACTGAATCACTTCAGAAGCAGAAATCCCTGTTAAGAACCACAACTTTTCCTCCATCCCTTATACACTTTCTCCTTGTTCTCACAGGGAATTAGAGCTGAAATAGCAATAAAAACCTTCTACTGATGTACACATTCAGAGTTTTATTGCCACTGATGATCATGCTCTGCAAGTGAAGAGAAGGAAATAAGGAACTACATACCAAAACAGCATGGAATAAGTAGGTTATACTGCTGAGCAAGTTTACCCTCACTTTCAGTCATTGCAAATTACAGTACTATATGTAAAAGTATTTGCACAACATGATTGCTAAATAATAATGATGAACTAAAGCTCTGTTATTTAATGTTATGTATAAGCTTATCCTTTCTAAAGCCTTCATTATTGTATAAACACAGTGATTACATGCCAAACATTCGCTGTGACGTTTGATGCTTTAATTTTAAATTGGGCTCTACTCTTATGCGAATCTACCCTTAGAATCTTCTTGATACCTATAAATATTCCAATACTATTAGAAAAAAACAAAATCTATATAGGATATAGAACTTTCCTCCTGTTAGGATAGAATTAATTATGAATGTTATTTTTCAAAATGTTCATTCTCTGGGGTTAAGTTGCTGTTATTTACTACAGGCAAATTTCCAATGAACACAGATACACTTTTTTAGCTAACACTAACACTTGTGCTATAAAGGCTTCTCACTGGGTTATTGGGATGTTTCTTTGTTAACAGCCAGGGTATTTTAATTTTTTTTTCTATGATGTACTTTGCATTTTGAGAATTGGGGTTTGTTTTTTTTTTCTGCTAGTTCACAACTTAAAGCTTGCATGAAAATCAAATTGACAATTCTTATTTTTCAATTTTATTCATACGCTTTCCATGGCTTCTCTTTGTACTTAGGTCAAATAATGGAAAGGATGTTCTAAGTATATATTTAAATGTTTTGAATTACATTTCTGAAAGCTATTGAACTTTCTTTTAAAAGTACATACAGATATGTTTTACTTGTCACTTTTGAACATTAAGTTCAAAATTAATCAAATTATTATGTTTCATATTTAACTACGTGCAGTGTTTATCTGGAAACAAGAAGTAATTTTTCCATAGATCTAAGTTAGATGTGATAAATTGTTGTTTCTTCTGATTAAAATGTTATAAAGACTATACAGGAAAAATAAAACTCAAATCCAACCAAGCCCAATCAAACCAACCAACCAACAAACCAAACAAACAAAAAACAAAACCAAAAACCCAAAACCAAACAAAACAAAACCAAAAAAACACCCCACAAAAAAATGGCTCAAGATAAGTGATTCACTTTCACTTGAAATATCACAGGCTAATGAAGGTTTTCATAGTTATATAGCATGGTTTAGTAACCACGGATTTCTGTGTGTGATTGTATTTGGTCTGGGAATTTCAAATAAAGAGCAGAAAACTTCTTTCTAAAGCACTAGAAACTGAGGATGAAGAATAAATAGTCAAAACAGGGACATTGTGCTTCCTGCTTTAACTTTCCCCCAACTCCTTAAACTATTTACAGTATTTTTATGTAGATCTTTCTAAATCTTTGTATCTAGATAAACTAGAATTTTAAAAGTTCACAATGATTAATAGATCTGTTTGAATGTGTTCTCAGCATCAGCCCTGTTTCCATGCTTTTAAAACATACCGGCAAAGAAATTTGAACTGACAGTCTTCTGTATTCTATTTTTGTGGAACCTGGCAGAAATATGATTTTTTTTGTGTTCTTCTGAGTGGTATGAATAACTCTGTGCATCTCTGGAAGGTAATTTAGCGTGAATGAATTCTTTGCCTTGATATTTATGAATGCAGCTGTGGGCCATAACCTAAAATATGGAATAAATTTTCTGTGAAAGTGAAATACAACAAGATTTTTATGAGCCACAGGTCATAAAAAGTGTTTGCAAAATTAGAAGGATTAAAGGGTGATAAAGCACAAGGCTCAGATAAATTGATCTGTGGCATGTTTGGAGAAACAGAAAAATCAGTGGCAGATATTTTTCATAACTCAGAAAGGCTAATGAAGTAACAGAGGAGGCTAAATGTGTTTGCCTCTTTTAAACTTCTCTCTAGAAGTATTCTTGAGAATCTGTGATGAAAGAGTCCAAATCATCAACCCAAAAAGCATATGATAGTTAAAATAGTTTCCCATGAGATAGGACCATCAGCCATTTAAGAGAAAGGCATCTAACTCATAAGGGACATGACTAATACACTTGAATTCTTTTAATGCTATACGCTTACTACATTTGTGAACAAAGAAGTAGATGAGAAAATAATTAATGTGGATTTCAGAAACATTTTTATATGTAATTATACAAAAGTGCATTTCTATGCTGTCATTCTCACTGTTTTAACATGAGAACTTCAGGAAAGAGATTTTATTTAACAGCTAAAAAACAGGAGCAGAGTTACTAATCAGCTCACCTTTTTTAATAGAAACACAGGAACCAAGCACCTGAAGTAGGATGAAAGGTACCTTCCCGAATATTTCTTAGCCTACACACTCCTTTAAAAGTTATAGTCATAATTTCTCAGCTATGCTATAAAATATGATGTAAAATAAGAGAAAATTTTAGTTGAACTTTATTCTTGAATAGGAGACTCTTTATGAGTATCTTAATTGAAGCCTTTTGCTACATCTAAAAAGTAAGTTTAAAAGGTTAAGAGCTCAAAGATGCTACACATCTTTGCATTTATATAAACTGTTTCCTTCTCCCAGACAAAATGGCCACTATAAATCTACCCAGGAATAGATTCCAAAATTTCTACAAAATTTCAGTGTATGGATTAATAAATAAATTTGATGAGGATAGGTGTGTGAATTGAAGACATAGAAGAAAGGAGAACTGATTGGGGATTACGAATTATTATATCAGGATGTTCTGTGAGAGGCATCAGTGATATTGCCTGCAAGCTTACATTCTCAGCAAACAAGATTACTGGTACACAATACACACCAACCTCAAGCAGTGCTA
>WBNM01018192.1:0-16349 GCA_013399055.1 Ramphastos sulfuratus | reverse complement strand
GGGGAGCTGCAGGCAGGCTGGGCTGTATTNTGGGCTGGAGCATGCTAGGCTGGGCTGGAGCAGGCTGGACTGGAGCAGGCTGGGCTAGGCTGGGCTGGGGCAGGCTGGGCTTCAGCTGCTGATTTCAGAGGCAGCTGCAGCAGCAGTCACGGTGGGAAGGCCAGGGGTGGCAGGCAGGAGTCACACACAGCAGGGCTTGGAATAGAAAACCAAAAGGGTCCCCAGGTCATAGAAGGGACCTCTGGAGATCATCCAGTCCAACCCCCCTGCCAGAGCAGGTTGCACAGGAAGGTGTCCAGGTGGGGTTTGAATGCCTCTGGAGGAGACTCCACAGCCTCTCTGGGCAGCCTGCTTGAGGCCTCCAGCACCTTCACAACAAACAGGCTTCTCCATAAGTTCTTGTGAAACCTCCTGAGTACTGATCTGTAGCCTCCATCCTGTTGCTGGGCACCACTGACAGGAGCCCAGCCTCTTGCCCCCCACCCTTTAGCTCTTGCTGGGCACTGATCAGATCCCCACCTAGGGCTGCTCCTCTCCAGGCTCTCAGCCCCAGGCTCTCAGCCTTTGCTCCTCAGAGCTGCTCCAGGCCCCTCAGCCTTTTTGTGGCCTCTCTTGGACTCTTTCCAGCAGTTCTCCTGACCTGGGAGCTCTCTCCTGCTGGAGGAAGCCAGGAGGACAGGAACCCCTCAGATCACCTGAGGGAATGCCAAGAGGAACAGGGAGACTTCTTGCAGCTTCTCCTCCCAAGTGCAGTTTTTGCCCTTTCAGGGGTGGGCACCTGAGTGCTGGCAGGTTTGCCAGCTGCTGCGTGGAGCAGGAGAGGCAGAGGGAGAGCAACAGCTCCTGACAGACAAGGAAAAGACCTTTCTGTCCCTTAAATCAAAGCTTGCTCTCAAATGCCATCTTGTAGGCAGCATCTTGTGACTCAGCACCATGGAGTCATGGAATTGTTTTGGTTGGAAGAGACCTTTAAGAGCATCCAGTCCAACCCTCAACCCAACCCCACCACGGCCACTCAGCTATGGCCCCAGGTGCCATGGCCACACCTGTCTGGAACACCTCCAGGCATGGGGACTCCACCACCTCCCTGGGCAGCCTCTGACAGTCCCTGGCCACAGACCCATGAAGGTCTCTATGAAGATCTCCACTTTTAAAGCAGTCAAGCAAAACTCCCAAGTGTATTTCCAGCCTGGAGAGCTGAGTTCTGCAGCTGTCCCTCACTACCAAGCAGCATTTCTGCTTTCCCAAGCCCTGCATGATTTACAGCTTCAGGGTTTCATTTGCTGTGTTCTTTCGCTACCAGACAAAAACTGCTCCACTCCTCTTCAGGAATGTTCCTTCCAGCCCTGCCAAAATGGAGGCCACTGCCAGCAGCTGAATGGTGAATTCTACTGTAGCTGTTTGCCAGGTAAGGAGGTGACCAGAGGGCTGCAGAACCTCTGCTGTGGGGAAAGGCTGAAGGACTTGGGAGTGTTCAGCCTGGAGAAGAGAAGGCTCCAGGGAGAGCTTAGAGCTGCCTGCTGGTACCTGAAGGGGCTGCAGGAGAGCTGGGGAGGGACTTTGGACAAGGGCTGGGAGTGACAGGATGAGAGCAATGGCTTGGAGCTGGGAGAGGGGAGAGGGAGAGTGGAGATGAGGGAAGAAACTCCTGACAGTGAGGGCGAGAAAAGACTGGCACAGGCTGCCCAGGGAGGCTGTGGATGTCCCTGCCTGGAGGTGTTCTAGGCCAGGCTGGATGAGGCCTTGAGCAAGCTGTGCTGGTGGAGGTGTCCCTGCCCATGGCAGGGGTTGGCACTGGATGGTATTCAAGGTCCATTCCAGCCTATTCCAGGGCTCTGTGGTCACTGCAGGCCAGGCTCAGCCACAGATCTTTAGTTCCACCACATCTGGGATACTTTGCGCTGTCCTGGCTGTCTGAGGTACAAGTGAAGAGCACAGAAGTGCTGAGCAGAATTCCTCCCTCCCTTTCCTGGTGTTTGGGGCTAAATGTGCTGCTGAAGAGTTTCTCCTCCTGCTCTGCTCCCCCCAGGCTTCACTGGGCAGCTCTGTGAATCTCCTCTTGCTGCCTGCCTGGCCCAGCCCTGCGGCGCCTCCAGCATCTGCAGGGACACTCCGGGTGGCTATGCCTGCTTCTGTGCCCCCGGCTACATAGGTAGGTTCAAAGGGGACTGTGCAACACCTGCTTGGGTCAGTCCTGACCCACAGCAAATGAGGCTGTTCAGAAGCAGCAGCAGCTATAGCTCAGCAGCATGCCCTTGGGTCAGGCGGAGGGACTTGGGCAGGGCTTTCAGCTGGCTCCAAGGGACTGTTTCCACTCCAGTAACTCCTGCTCCTCTAGACAGGGAGTTTGTCTTACACTGATGTGCTTGCAGATGCCAACCACCTGCATGCTGACCTGCACAGGTCTGCTTCTCTTCCTCTGACAAGGGAGATGCAGAAGCAGGGAGCTCAGCTGCCAGATCTGCAGCCTAGATCCAGAGCACTTTTAATGCCTCAGGTTGCCCCAGAAAAAGGCACAAAGCTGGGGAAGGGTCTGGAGAACAGGGATGGTGAGGAGCCGCTGAGAGGCCTGGGGGTGTTTAGTGTGGAGAGGAGAAGGCTTGAGAGGGGACCTGCTCAGTGTCTGTGAAGAGCTGAGGGGTGGGGGACAAGAAGCAGGGACCAGGCTCTGCTCAGGGGTGTCCTGGGATAGGATAAGGGACAATGGACACCAACTGGAACCCAGGAGGCTGCAGCTCAGTGTGAGGGTGCTGGAGCCTGGAGCAGGCTGCCCAGAGAGGCTGTAGAGTCTCCTGCTCTGGAGGCTTCCAAGCCCACCTGGAGGTGTTCCTGGGTGCCCCTGCTCTGGCAGGGCTTGGACTGGGTGATCTGCAGAGGCCCTTTCCAAGCCCTACCAGACTGATTCTGTCATTCTTGGTGCCTCAGGAACACTCCTGGAGTGTTTGGTGTTTAAAACACCAAACCACAGAGATTTTGGAGTACAGCTGGATGTGACCCTTTGAAATGCCTGTCACGTTTTGGAGGACACTGTGGACACAGATCACCTTTAGCCTTCAGCAGCAAGAAGTTAATTCCCAACAGTCAGTTTCTTGGTGGTTGGTGAAGGCTTCCAGTGCCTGCCCCTGGTTATTTCATGTTGCTGTTGCTGCTTACAGTGGTGCCAGAGCAGTGCCAGCATCCTGATGCTGTGACTCTTTCCCTTGTTCCCAGGCAATAACTGTGAGATTGAGGTGAATGAGTGTCTCAGTGACCCTTGTCACCACGGAGCCACTTGTGTGGATCATCTGAATGCCTTCAGCTGTCTCTGCCAGCCTGGATTTGAAGGTATTAAAAAATCCCTTTGAACTGTGACAGTGTCACAAGAAGGAGCAGGGCTGGGATTGTCCCCTTGGACTCAGCACTGCTGAGGCCACACCTCAAGTCTTGCGTTTAGTTTGTGGCCCCTACTGCAGGAAGGACACTGAAGGGCTGGAGGAGGTCCAGAGAAGGGCACAAAGCTGGGACAGGGTCTGGAGCACAGGGCTGGGGAGGGGCAGCTGAGGGAGCTGGAGGTGCTCAGTGTGGAGCAGAGGAGGCTGAGGGCAGAGCTCATTGCTCTCTGCAGCTCCCTGGGACGAGGCTGCAGGGAGCTGGGCTTGGGCTCTGCTGCCTGCCCTTAGGGAAGAGGAGAGAAAGAGAGGATGTGGCCTCAAGTTACACCAGGGCAGGGTTAGGTTGGAGAGGAGGAAAAATGTTTTTGGTGCCAGAATGGTCAGGGACTGGTAGAGGCTGCCCAGGGAGGTGGTGGAGTGCCCATGCCTGGAGGTGTTCCAGCCAGGTGTGGCCATGGCACTTGGGGGCCAGGGTTCAGTGGCCATGGTTGGTGGCTGGGATGGAAGTTCTCTGAGGTCTTTTCCAGCTAGGACAGTTCTATGGCAGAGAAGTGGGTGAGAAATAAAGAAATACTGTACAATGAATACACAGGACCCAGTAGATAAGTAACACAGAATAGGTAGCATTAAATAACAAACAGAATGGAAAATAAATGCATTAAATGTTACCGAATAAAGAAGTGATAGAATACAGAGAACTGATCTGAGGTAGCTGACACCAAGTCAGTCACAGGGGTAGATAAGCAGCAGAGCCAATGCCAGCTCACAGTGCAAACACTGCAGGGTAGGCAGAGCTGCCAGCATAAATGAAATCAACCCTCTGCAGCTAATAAGTAACAGCAGGCAGAGCGTGCCAGAGGCTGCCAGCTGAGCCCTCGCAGCCCTGCAGCCTGCACCTCCCAGTGCTGTGCAGTGAATCCCTGCCCTTGCAGGCCCGAGGTGTGAAGCAGACATCAACGAGTGCCTCTCCTCTCCCTGCCTGCACAACTCCTCCTGCACAGACCTCCTCGGCGGCTACCGATGCTTCTGCCTCCCTGGCTTCACCGGTGAGTTCTGCCGGCCCTCAGCGGGGAGCCGAGTTGTGCCGCTCCTCAGCGCTGAGCGAGGTGTGGCGCCCCTCGGCGCTGAGTGAGTTGTGCTGCATTTAAAGAGGCTTCAGAGCTTCTCCGGGTAGGGAAATGAGTTAGCACTGAGCCACTCAGCCAGGACTTGTGGTGTGCTTGTGGGGCGACAGAGGGCAGCTTCTGCTCACCAGGCTGCTTCAGATCCTTGTGGTGCCAATGGCTGGCAAGTTGCCTTGCTCAAGATTCCAATCCTTCACCTTTTCCAGGATGCAGATGTGAATCAGATAACAGAAGCTATTGTGATAAGAGGTGGTGCTAAAATAATCTGTGGTGCTAAGATGAGCTAGGACAAGATAAGCCGTGGTGCTAAGATGAGCTAGGATAAGATAAGCTGTGGTGCTAAGATGAGCTAGGACAAGACAAGCCGTGGTGCTAAGATGAGCTAGGACAAGACAAGCTGTGGTGCTAAGATGAGCTAGGACAAGATAAGCTGTGGCGCTAAGATGAGCTAGGACAAGATAAGCTGTGGCGCTAAGATGAGCTAGGACAAGATAAGCTGTGGCGCTAAGATGAGCTAGGACAAGACAAGCTGTGGTGTTAAGATGAGCTAGGACAAGACAAGCTGTGGCGCTAAGATGAGCTAGGACAAGATAAGCTGTGGCGCTAAGATGAGCTAGGACAAGATAAGCTGTGGTGTTAAGATGAGCTAGGACAAGACAAGCTGTAGTGCTAAGAACTCGGGGTGCTGGCACTGCTGCCTGGGGCTCCTTTGGCTGCTGGAGAGCAGGTTCCTCTCACCAGCTTGCTTAAGATGCTGGTGGTGCCCTTGGCTGGGAAGCTGCCTGCTAAAGGTCCCAATCCTTCATCTGTGCCCAGGTGCCAGCTGTGAGGCAGACCTGGATGAGTGTGCTTCCTTTCCCTGCAAGAACGGAGCCACCTGCCTAGACCTCCCTGGCAGCTACTCCTGCCAGTGCCTGGCTCCCTTCAAAGGTAATGAACAGCAAGGAGGGGGAAACAAACACAGTTAACTGCAGCGAGCATTTCTGGTTGCCTGCACTGAGCTCACTCTCCCTGCAGCTTTATTAGGCCTCTCTTTCACCAAGCAAAGTTTCAGAGTGAGCAGCCAACCCTGCCCTAGGCTGTGAGTCCTGTGGAGTGAAGCTGGCCATGGGCATCTCCCATGGGCTTTCTGTGTTCATTAAATGGGTGCTCTAAAAGCACTCTGGGAACAGAACATTTACAGAGAGAAAGGCAGATTCCTGGATCTGTGGAATGGGTTGGATGGGAGCTTCAAAGATCATCCAGTCCCAATGCCCTGCCATGGGCAGGGACTCCTCTCACCAGCCCAGGCTGCTCAAGGCTTTGCTTCATTTCAGGTAATTTCACTCTGTGCCTCTTCCGCGGGGATTTTCTGCTTCCTCTCCACTCCCAGGGTGCTTCACGCAATCACAGAGTGGCAGGGGTTAGAAGGGACCTGTGGAGGCCAAGTCCAACCCCCCTACCAGGGCAGGTCACATAGGAACACATCCAGGCAGGCTTTGAATGTCTCCAGAGATGGGGACTCAGGCACCCCTCTGTGCAGTTCCTTTCAGTGCTCCATCACCTTTAAGTTACAGAAGTTCCTCCCTGTGTTCAGGTGGAGCTTCTGATGCTCCAGTTTGTGCCCACTGCCCCTTGTCCTGGCGCTGGGCACCACTGAACAGAGCCTGGCCCCATTCTCCTGCCCCCCAACCTTGCAGCATTGCTCAGCACTGCTCAGATCCCCTCGGGCTGCTCCTCTGCAGGGCAAGCAGCCACAGGGCTCTCAGCCTTTGCTGCACAAAGAGATGTTGCAGGCCCTCAGCAGCTTTGCAGCTCTTTGCTGTGCCCTCTGCAGCAAGTCCCTGTCCTTGAGCTGGGCAGCCCAGCCCTGGACACCACACTCCAGGTGTAGCCTCAGCAGGGCAGAGCAGAGGGGCAGGAGAACCTCCCTTGTCAGCTGGCCACACTCTTCTTGATGCCCTGAGGCTGCCCTGGGCCTTCTTGACCAGGAGGGCACATTACTGGCCCATGGGCATCCTGTTGGCCACCAGCACTCACAAATCCTTTTCCCAGAGGTTGTTTTCTGTGAATCCCATTTACCAACCTTCCATCTCCTCAGCTGTGGAGGCAATCTGTGCTGTGTGGCACAAGGCAGGTGGAGCTGAGCAGCAGGCTGCTGGCAAGCTCTGAGGCACAGCTGAACTTTTCACAGTGACACAAGATGACAGTTCTGAGCTTCTGGTGGAGGGAAGCTCACATTTGGCACTCAGATGTTTGACTCTCCCTAGCTGCAGGGACCTCAAGCTTCAGGCATTGAACTCACTGCTCCTGGGTGCTCCTGGCATGTTTCGTGCGTTTGCAGGTGTGCAGTGCCAGCTGAGGGCCTGTGAGGACAGCAGCCCCTGTGAGAACGGCGCCGTGTGTCTGGAGGAGGCCGACCTGGAGGCCTTCCCCCTGGGCTTCCAGTGCCGCTGTGCCCAGGGCTTCGCAGGGCCTCGCTGTGAGATCAACATCGACGAGTGCAGCTCCCACCCCTGCCGCCATGGCTACTGCTACGACAGTGAGTTCCTGGCACTGGGGAGCTGCCTGGCTGGGAAAAGCCCTCTGAGATCACTGACCCAGCCCCACCATGCCCATGGCACCCTGGCACCTCCAGGAATGGGGACTCCACCACCTCCCTGGGCAGCCTCTGCCAGTCCCTGACCACTGGCACCAAAGACATTTTTCCTTCCCTCCAACCTAACCCTGCCCTGGCACCATTCCAGGCCATTTCCTTGCCTTCTATCACCTGAGAGAAGAGCCCAGCCCCCAGCTCATTAAATGAGAATGGCACCTTCAAGACCAGCTCCAACCCCTGCCAGGGCAGGGACACCTCCCACCAGGCCAGGCTGCTCAAGGCCTCATCCAGCCTGGCCTTGAACACCTCCAGGGAGGGCACAGCTACAGCCTCCCTGGGCAACCTGTTCTAGGGGCTCAGCACCCTCATATTAAAGAACCTCTTCACGCCCAATCCAAGTCTCCCCTGCACCAGTTCCAAGCCCCTGCCCAGCCTTCCTGCAGGTCCTTCCTAGACGCTGGCAGGCAGCTCTGAGGTCTCCCTGGAGCCCTCCAGGCTGAGCAGACCCAGCGTGCCCAGGCTGTCTTTGCAGCAGAGGTGCTCCAGTCCTTGGCATCTTTGTGGCTGCTCTCTACCCTCCATGTCCTGCTCCTACTGGGGTGCAGAGCTGTGCCCAGTGCTCCAGGTGGGGTCTCAGCAGGGAGAGCAGAGGGGGTGAATGCCCTCCCATGCCCTGCTGCCATGGGTGCAGCCCAGGACACAGTCGGCAGTTTGTGGGTCTGTTTTCACCCTACAAAGTGCTTGGAGATATTGGTTCCCTGTTCCACCCTTCCTGCCCATTGACTGCTCCCTTTGATCCAATCTGCACTGCCCTGCTCCAGCTGTGGATGGCTTCTACTGCCTGTGCAACCCAGGCTATGCAGGGCTGACCTGCGAGCAGGATGTGGATGACTGCATCCTCAACGCCTGCCAGCACCGCTCCACCTGCGTGGACATGCACCTGGTGAGCAGACAGGGCTCCGGGGCTGGACCCTCTGTGCCCCCTGGGCTGGGCATGCCCCGGCTGACAGCCGCTCCTGTGCCCCTGCAGAGTTACAGATGCCTCTGCCCCCCGGGCTGGGCAGGCAGCTTCTGCGAGCTGGAGGCCAACGAGTGCGCCTCGGAGCCCTGCCAGAACGGCGGCAGCTGCACAGACCTCTTCAACAGCTACCGGTGAGTGCTGCCCACCCTGCCCGAGTGCTGCCAGGCTTGCCCGAGTGTTGCAAGCCCTTCCGGGCCGTGCCCCACGCTGATGGACATCACCTGCAGGAGCAGCTCCAGGGCAAGGCCATGAGGGTGTTTGGTGGGGCTGGAGCAGCTCTGCTGTGAGCACAGGCTGAGGGAGCTGGGGGGGTGCAGCCTGCAGAGGAGAAGGCTCCAGGAGGACCTCAGAGCTGCTGCCAGTGCCTGAAGGGATCCTGCAGGAAGGCTGCAGAGGGACTTGTGCTGAGGGGGTCTGAGCCAGGCCAAGGGGCAATGGTTTGGAGCTGAGGCAGAGCAGGGTGAGACTGGAGCTGAGGAAGAAGCTCAACTAGACTCAGCTGCTGAAGGCCTCTCTGGGAACATTCCAAACACGTGGATGTGTCCTGTGTGACCTCCTCTGGGTGACTCTGCTCTGGCAGGGGCTGGGCTGGACGATCTCCAGAGGTGCCTCCCAAGCTCACCCCTGTGGTGGTACAGATCTCTCTCTAGCTCACCCCTTCCCATGTCACTGAAGATGTTCCTAGAGTCAGAAGCCAGCAGCAGGACAGCAGCTCTGGTTTGTGTTCCCTTGCAGCTGCTCATGTGCACCAGGCTGGACAGGCCCAGACTGCAGCGAGGACGTGAATGAGTGTGAGTCTGAGCCGTGCCAGAATGGAGCCAGCTGCTATGAGTCTGCCAAGCAGGGGCAGTTTGTGTGCGTCTGTGCCCCCTTCTACACCGGAGCCTTCTGCCAGCAGCGCTTCAGTCCCTGCGAGCTGCCTCACAACCCCTGCAGGAACAACTCCACCTGCCTGGCACAGGCCGATGGCAACCCAGTGTGCCTCTGCAGAGCGGGTGAGAGCTCTGCACAGCACTGCAGGAGCTGGCAGGGCAGGGCAGGAAGTGTGCCCCTGGGCTCGGCAGTGCGGAGGCTGCAGCTTGAATGCTGGGTTAAGTTTTGGCCCTCACTGCCAGAAGGACATGGAGGGCTGGAGCAGGTCCAGAGAAGGGCACAGAGCTGAGGAGGGGTCTGGGGAGGAGCAGCTGAGGGAGATGGGGTTCACAGCATCACAGAACGTTAGGGGCTGGAAGGGAGCTCTGAGCTCACCCAGTCCAACCCCTGCCAGAGCAGGAGCACCCAGGGCAGGGCACCCTGAAACACATCCAGGAGGGTTTGGAAGTCTCCAGAGCAGGAGACTCCACAGCCTCTCTGGGCAGCCTGCTCCAGGCTCCAGAACCCTCACACTGACAAAGGTCTCCCTCCTGTTCCCTGGCACCTCCTCTGCTCCAGCTTGCCCCCAGTGCCCCTTGTGCTGCCCTTGGCCATCCTCAAGCAGAGCCTGGCTGCAGCCCTGCACATCTTGAGCACAGCACTGAGGGCAGCCTCAGGCTCCTCTGCTCCAGGCAGCCTCAGCTCCCTCATCCTGGCCTCACAGGAGCTGCTCACTGCCTGCAGCAGCTTTGGGCTCTGGGCTGGGCTCTCTCCAGCACTTCCCTGAGCTCCTTCCTGAGCTGAGTGGCCCAGAACTGGACAGAGTGTTCCAGCTCCAGAGCAGAGGGTTGTTTAGCCTGGAGAAGGCTGAGGGGAGACCCTTTGGCTCTCTCCACCTTGCTGGAGGGAGGTTGGAGGCAGGTGGGGGCTGTGCAGTAGAAGTCCCCCATTCTCAGGTGGTGTAACCTTGTTTCAGGGTTTGAGGGAGCTCAGTGTGAAGTCAACAGTGATGAGTGCATCTCCCAGCCCTGCCAGCACGAAGGTCTCTGTGTGGATGGGGTTAACCATTTCAGGTAAGGAAGAGGGTTTGAGCAAGAGGTGCTCAATACCATCAAGAATGGTTCTCAGATGGGTGCTTGTTGTCCCTCAGTGCCCTAATCTGCCCTTGGTGCGTTCCACCAGTGTTGGACAAAGAACAGTAAGGCTGGAGGGTGCCAGTCTGGCAGAGCTGTGCCTAGAGGAAGGAGCCCCTGCACAACCCTCTGAGTGAGCTGGGCTGAGAACCAGCTGAGGGAGGGATCTCAGAGGGCCATGGTCGGGGGGCAAGCTCTGGTTAGAGGCCGTGGTGTTCCCCAGCAGTCCAGTTCCCCAGTGAGTCCAGTCTTGCTGAACATCTTCATCACTGTCCAGGATGAAGGCACAGAGTGGTCCCTCAGCCAGATTGCTGATGGTACAGCACTGGGAGCAATGGCTGGCACCCATCAGGCTGTGCTGCCATCCAGTGGCACCTGGCCAGGCTGGAGAGCTGGGCAGAGGGAACCTCTTGAAGCTCAAGAGGGGCAAGTGTTAGGGTCCTGCACTGAATTCATCCCCCTCAGTCTCCCCCATTTCCCCTGCTGATGACTAACCCAGTGACAGCTCTGCCATCTCCTTTGTCCCAGGTGCACCTGCCAGCATGGCTTTACTGGCACACTCTGTGAGGTGGAGATCAATGAGTGCTTGTCCAGACCCTGCAGGAACAATGGGACCTGCCTGGATCTCATAAACAGGTTGGTTCCTGGGGCAGGTGAAGGGTTCCCTGACATCCTGCTGCATGGTCCGCCTTGAGGAGCAGACAGGACCTTCAGGGTGCAAAAAGGATGTAAAACAAATCAGCAGGGGCCACTGACTCACAGATTGGCTGCTTCTGTGACCCAAAAGAACAGCAGAAGGAGAAAGGTCTTCAGCATGACTTCACTTGCCCTTTCTTACCTTTTTCCCCCTTTATTTGAAATAAGAGTCATGGAATTGTTTCAGTTGGCAAAGCCCTTCCAGCTCCTCCAGCCATGGCCCTCAGCACCACAGCTCTGCCTTGGGAAACACCTCCAGGGGTGGGGATTCAGCACCTCCCTGGGCAGCCTGTGCCAGGCTGACAGAACCCTTTCAGACAAGAAGCTTCTTCTGATGTCCAACCTAACCCTGCAATGGCACCATCCCAGGCCATTTCCTATTGATCTGTCCCCTGAGAGCAGGCAGCAGAGCCCAAGCCCAGCTCCCTGCAGCCTCCTCTTAGGGAGCTGCAGAGAGCAATGAGCTCTGCCCTCAGCCTCCTCTGCCCCACACTGAGCACCCCCAGCTCCCTCAGCTGCCCCTCCCTAGTCTTGCTCTTCAGACCCTTCCCCAGCTCTGTTGTCCTTCTCTAGACCCTACAGCCCCTCCCTGTCCCTGCAGCCAGTCTGTCTGCGGTGCTGAGGAGATGATGGGTGGTGCTCAGGGACACCAGGCTGGCACCAGCACACATTGTCACAGTCTTGGCACAGGTCCTGCTGTGCCCTGCTGCCTGACCTGGCTGTCCCTTGCCCGAAGGTTCACCTGCAGCTGTGCACCTGGCTACTACGGGTCCCTGTGTGAGATGGATGTCAACGAGTGTGAGGCTGTGCCCTGCTTGCACGGAGGAAGCTGCATCAACAGGCTGGGAGGCTATGGGTGTCTGTGTGCCCCTGGGTTCACAGGTATGCTCCACTCTGCATGCTGCAGAAGGCTCTTCCCTAGGTTTTACAGGGATCATCCACATCGCAGGGGGAATGGTTTGGAGCTGAGGCAGAGCAGGGTCAGACTGGAGCTGAGGAAGAAGTTGTGCAGTGTGAGGGTGCTGAGAGCCTGGCACAGGCTGCCCAGGGAGGCTGTGGCTGCCTCCTGCCTGGGGGCGTTGCAAGCCAGGCTGGGTGAGGCCTTGAGCAGCTGGGTCTAGTTGAGAGTGGCACTACCATCTGCTTCTGTCCACCCACTGCAGACTCTTGATGCATGTTGCCATTTACCAACCTACCAGGTCAAGCTACCCAGGCAAATGTCATTCTTGAATCAGAGTATTTTGGGTTGGAAGGGACTTCCTGAGGACCAGGCTTTGACCCAGCTGGGTCTCAGAAAGCTCCAAAGAGAGTCAGGATCTCATTTGTGAAGGACACTAGATCTGTACTGTGAGTGATTTGTTACTTTTTGAACAGCATCTAGCAAGGGCTGAGCTGGAAGGGACCTTAGCTTGTGCAGTGCTTGAGATCCCAAGGAGACAAAGGCAAACTGATTAGTTTAGCTCTGAGCTCCAGCTCCTCTTCTGGCTTCACTGTAAGGCAATCGTCTGCCAGCTGGGCTGGCTCCAGGAGCCACCTCTTGCATCCTCTGCTGTTTGCCTTCCCCCAGGTGCCAGGTGTGAGGTCGATATAGACGAGTGCCTGTCAGACCCCTGCCTCAATGGCGCCAGCTGCGTCGACGCCGTCGGTGCCTACAGGTGTCACTGCAGGAGGGGCTTTGGTGGAGCCAACTGTGAGACCAACATCGACGACTGCTGGCCAGACCCCTGCCTCCACGGAAGGTGACTGGTGCTGGTTAACTCTTAGCATCTCCAGCAAGGACAAAGAGCTGCTGGAGTGGGGCCGGAGGAGGCCACAAAGATGAGCAGCTGAGTCTAGCTGAGAGGTGTCCCTGGGCATGGTGGGGAGGGTGAAGGGGGTGAGCTCTGAGCTGCCTCCCAACCTGAGCCATTCCTGGATTCCATGTCCCTGGCACTGGCACTAGTGAATGTTTGATGCCATGGGCAGGTTGATGAACACACTGCTAATGATGCTCTTCCATAAAGAAGTGTCCAGATGCACTCAGAGATGACAGCTGTGGCCAGCTCAAGCTGCTGTGCCATGGGCTCAGGCTCTCCTTCACTCTGGCTCATTACCATAAAGCAGTTTTCAGTACATGTGCACTGGTTGAACCTCAGCTTGAGCTGGGTCATGCCTCAGCAGGTGGCTTTTAATGTGATACTCTGCATCCACATAAAGCTCCTCAGCACCCATAAGAGAGAATCAAAAAACTGCTTGGTTGGAGCAGCCCTCCAAGAGCACCCAGCCCAGCAGCAACCCAACCCCACCATGGCCACCAAACCCTGTCCCCAGGGGCCATAGATACACCTGGCTGCAACACCTCCTGGCATGGGGACTCCACCACCTCCCTGGGCAGCCTCCGACAGTGTCTGACCATTGGCACCAAAGACATTTTTCCTCCTCTCCAACCTAACCCTGCCCTGACACCATCCCAGGCCATTTCCTCTCCTCCTCTCCCCTGAGAGCAGGCAGCAGAGCTCAACCCCAGCTCCCTGCAGCCTCCTTATGGAGCTGTAAAGAGCAATGAGCTCTGCCCTCAAGTCCACTTTTGAGCCCCATTATGAACACTAATTAACAGTGCCATGGATTTCAGGAGGTGCCATCAGACCCCCTTTGAGGCTGCAAGGGCTGCTGGTGCTGGCTCGGCAGTCACATGGCTCCACCTCTTGTGTTCCAGCTGCACAGATCTGGTTGATGGCTATCTCTGCTCCTGTGAACCAGGATGGACCAGCTCCAGATGTGAGACAAACATAAATGTAAGTCATGGCATGACCCTAACCCCTAACCCATTCCCTTCTCTCCCCTGAGAGCAGGCAGCAGAGCCCAACCCCAGCCCCCTGGAGCCTCTCTCAGGGAGCTGCAGAGAGCAATGAGCTCTGCCCTCAGCCTCCTCTGCTGCACACTGAGCACCCCCAGCTCCCTCAGCTGCTCCTCAGAAGAGGCTGGGAGAGGTGTGGCAGTTCAGCCTGGAGAAGAGAAGGGTCCAGGGAGACCTTAGAGCAGCCTGCCAGTGCCTGAAGGGACTCCAGGAGAGCTGGGGAGGGACTTGTGACAAGGGCTGGGAGTGACAGGATGAGAGCAATGGCTTTGAGCTGGGAGAGGGGAGAGCGAGAGTAGAGATGAGGAAGAAATTCCTGACAGCGTGGTGAGACACTGGCATAGGCTGCCCAGGGAGGCTGTGGAGGCCTCAACCACAGAGATGTTCAAGGTGAGACTGGCTGGTGCTGAGAGCCAGCAGGATGTCATCGTGATCTGGGGTGTCTCTGCTTGCTGCAGAGGGGTTGGATTAGATGACCTATAAAGGTCCCTTCCAGCCCAATGCATTCCGTGATTCTATGGAGAACCAGCCCAGAATGTGTTCACCCAGCAGCAACCTCAGCCCAGCACCCTTGGCTCTGCTCTGCAGCTTCTGCCTCCTGCCCTTGCTGCTGAAATGGATAAGGAATTGGGTTCAGGCCCTGAGCAGCCTGGGGGGTGGGAGGTGTCCCTGCCCATGGCAGGGGGTCGCAGCTGGCTAATTTTGAAGGCTCCTCCAATCCCAGCCATAGGGGTATGACAGAGCTGGGTGTCCAGAGTGTGATTCTTCCTCTCCTCAGGAATGTGAATCTGCTCCCTGCATGAATGGAGGCTCTTGCCAAGATGCCCTCAATGCCTTCCTCTGCACGTGCCCAGGGGGCTACACGGGAAGGGTCTGTGAGGTCGATGTTGATGTCTGCAGTGAGCCCCTGAGCACAGCTCTCTGCTTCAATGGAGGTGTCTGTGTGGATGGACCTGGAAGAGCTTTCCACTGCAGGTCAGTCTGTGCATGGCCATGGAACTGCTTTAGTTCACACTCATTGGTTGGTGAAGGTCTGTGGGGGCCTGAAGTCGTTGGACATCAGGAACAATTTCATGACTGCAGGAGGGGTCAGGGACTGGCAGAGGCTGCCCAGGGAGGTGGTGGAGTCCCCATCCCTGGAGGTGTTCCAGACAGTTGTGGCCATGGCACTTGGGGCCAGGGTTTAGTGGCCATGGTGGAGTTGGGTTGCTGGCTGGGCTGGGTGATCTCAGAGGGCTTTACCAACCCAAACCATTCCATGACTCTAGGAGAGGGGGGGCTGGGAGTTGTCATTCACCTCTGTGCTAGGCAGGCTACATCAGGATGGGTGCTGCCAACCTGCCTGTCTAGTGCAGCCTCCTAGTGCCAGGAGCTGGCTGCCACAGCAGCCCCCATGGTGTGGATCAGCAGGAGAAGGAGCAAGCAGTTGTTGGGGCAGGGGGCTTCAGGGGACAGCCCAACCCACCTGCCTATGGGTCATGCAGTGCCAAAGCCTCACCCTCTCCTCCAGGCATTCTGAAGGACAAGAGCTGTTCCACATGGCACACTCAGGGCATTTATGCAATCATCATTTTGACTGGAAAAGACCTTTAAGACCATGGGGTCCAATCACTGCTGAACTCTACCCATGGCACCACAGCAGCCTCTGCCTCTGGGAAACACCTCCAGGGGTGGGGAGTGAATCTGGGCCAGTCTCTGAGATCCCTTCCAGGGAAGACAACCAAGGGAGGTTCTCCTCCTCCTGCACCCTTTCATTCAAAAGGTTTCTTCTAATGTCCGACCTAACCCTGCTCTGGCACCATCCCAGACCATTTCCTCTCCTTCTCTCCCCTGAGAGCAGGCAGCAGAGCCCAAGCCCAGCCCCCTGCAGCCTCCTCCCAGGGAGCTGCAGAGAGCAATGAGCTCTGCCCTCAGCCTCCTCTGCTGCACACTGAGCACCCCCAGCTCCCTCAGCTGCTCCTCACAGACCATCAAGGCCCTTCTCCAGCTGGGTTGCTCTCCTTTGGCCAGCTGCAGCAGCTTGGTGAGTGAAAGCTTGGCTGTTTTCAAGTGGGACACAACATCTCCTCCATTCATGCTGCTTGGCTCGTTTAGAAGTTCCTTAAAGCCAGCCCCAGGCTGCCTGCCAAGCGACAGCCTTCAGTTTGTCCTCATGAAATGGGCAGGTAAGCAGGAGCTGTCTGAGCAGCTTCATCACATGTCCTGATGGCACATCAGAGCCCTTCAGCAGGCCTCATGCATTTTTATGGAGGCAAAATGAGGCTTTGTGTGCCCATGTCCAACCCTGATGGAGATTGACAGCCTCAGATGTCAGCATCAATCTCCCTGAGAGCTCTGCACAGCTTTCAGCAGCTCAGGAACAGCTGTTGGTGAGAAGGTTACACCTCCTGTTTGCTCTCTGCTGCCCTGCCACAGCTGTCAGCAGTTATTTAGTGGTTTGTAACATGGAATCCTAGAAAGAGTTGGGTTGGAGAAGCTCTCCAAGAGCATCCAGCCCAACACCAACCCAAGCCCACTAAAGCCTGTCCCCAGGTGCCATGTCTGTGTATGGCACACACAGTGACCTCACAAAGAACTCCTCTGCTCCACTGTGCTCCTCTGCAGGCAGGGGAAAAGCCCTGCTGTGAGTGTTCCCCATCCTGCACAACCATGGCTGCTGTTCATGGTGAGCCCAGATGGAGTGAGCTGGAACCACAGAACCATTTGGGTTGGCAGAGCCCTTCCAGCTCCTCCAGCCC
>WBNM01018191.1:66839-83556 GCA_013399055.1 Ramphastos sulfuratus | reverse complement strand
TCTATGATTCTTTGATTCTATTCCTTTGTCTCACCAATTTTAGGACTTTCATTTTGTCACAACAGCATCACTGTGCTACCTGCATGTGTAGGAATGGATTAAATACAGTTTATCTTTCTGTGCAAAGGGTTAAGTTTAGTAGGATTTATATAAATCCTTGGTATAAATTGTGAGAAGTGTAAAGATAAATGTGCAATGTAAAAATAATAATAGTTCCAAAATCCAATGTGAATGGAACATATAAACTGCTAAAAAAAACCCAAACCTTTTGATAGTAGAGTTTAGAAAGGGGTGCAAGAGACACACTTTTGAGATGGGTTTTTATTTGCTGTCTTCTTACATTGCAGTATTCCGATAAGGCTCTGTACACTCAGCTCTGCTTCTACCGATACATTTTTGATGTGGAGTATGCCATGGATAAAGTGATTACTGAAGAGGAGAAAGGTAGGTTTAAATTTTTCATTAATTAACTATAGTTTAATAGCAACTTGCATGCTGGAAACTAGACCTACACATTTGTGCTCTTCAAGTCTGAAGTACGAGGCTGTAATCTAACTCAGAAAATAGAAAATGTTCATTTAGGAATCCCCTGTAGGAGGAGTGTCTTCACAGAATATACCTGGTTTGAATAGACCTCAAAGATCATCCAGTCCAACCCTCCATCCAGCACTGAAGGGTCAACACTAAACTGTGTCCCTATGCCCCAAGTCCACAGGCTGCTAGAACACTTCCAGAGGTGATGACTCTACCACTGCCCTGGGCAGACCATTCCAATATTTGACAACCCTTGCAGTGAGATGGCCACCAAGCTTTACATCTCCTATTAGTCCTTCTCTGTTTACGAACAGCAGGTCTAGTAGACAGCCATCCCTCATTGGCTCATTCACCAGCTGTCACAGAATCACAGAACCTTAGAGGTTGGAAGGGACCTCCAGAGATCACTGAGTCCAAACCCCCTGCCAAAGCAGGATCCTCTAGCGTAGTTCACACAGGAATGCATCCAGGTAGGCTTGGAAAGTCTCTAGAGAAGGAGACTCCACAACCTCTCTGGGCACTCTGTTCCAGGGCTCTGTCACCCTCACCATAAAGGAGTTTCTCCTCATGTTGAGCTGAACCTTCTATGTTCAAGTTTGTAGCTGTTGCTTCTTGTCTTACTGCTGCTGAGCAGTGATAAGAGATTGCCCCCATCCACTTGACACCCACCCATCAGGTATTTGTACACATTGATCAGATTTCCTCTCAGTCATCTCTTCTCCAGACTAAACAGCTCCAGGGCTCTCTGTCTCTCTTCGTACCTATGTTAGGAAGTTGTCTTCCAAGCACTCCAGGAACCTTCAGGACTACTTCCTGTCTGCTGTGTTGTATTTCCACCAGATACCCACAAAGCTGAAGTCTCCCACAAGAACAAGGGCTAGCAATTCTGATACCTTCCCCAGACAGCTATAAAACACTGCATCAACCTCTTCATCCTGATTAGGTGGTCTATAGCAGGCACAAGCATTCAACCAAATCATCACCATCATCATCATGCTTGAGACAGTAGAGACCTTCCCAGGGCCACCCTACTGCCTGTCGTGCTGGGCCTGTCCCTTCTGAAGAGCCTGTAGCTCTTGGTTGTTTGTTTTTTTTTTGAACATTTTTTTTGCACCATTAGAAAAATCTCTTTGAAGTTTGAAGGATGCACCAGCTTCAGTAAACAAATTAATTAAAATAATATGAAGACAATATCTTAAGAGACAAGCCAATTAAAACTTGAGGGACCTGGGGGTCTTGGTTGATGAAAAGCTCAACATGAGCCAGCAATGTGCACATGCAACCCAGACAGCAACTGTGTACAGGGCTGTATCAAGAGAAGGGCAAGGGAGGGGATTCTCCTCCTTTACTCTGCTCTTCTGAGACCCCGCCTGAGTACTGTGTACAGTTCTGGAACCCTCAACACAAGAAGGACATGGAACGGTTGGAGCAAGTCCAGAGGAGGCCGTGAAGATGCTCAGAGGGCGGCAGCAGCTCTGCTGTGAGGACAGGCTATGACAGTTGGGGCTCTTCAGCCTGGAGCAGAGAAGGCTTCGAGGAGACCTTACTGTGGCCTTCCTATTTCTGAAGGGGCCTCCAGGAAGGCTGGGAAGGGACTATTTACAAGACCTTGTAATGACAGGATGAGGAGTAATGTGTTTAAACTGGCAGAGGGGAGATACAAACTGGATGTTAGGAGGAGGTTGTTTGCAACGAGGGTGGTGATACACTGGCACAGGTTGCCCAGGGAGGTTGTGGCTGCTCCTTGCCTGGAGGCCAGGTTGGATGAGACCTTGAGCAACCTGTTCTAGTGGGAGGTGTCCCTGCCTATGGCAGAGGGTTGGAACTAGATGATCTTTGATGTCCCTTCCAACCTAAACCATTCTATGATTCTGTGATTCTATGTTTAGCTATTAATACTGAAGAGACACTTCTTAGCAGGGAAGAGATAATGGCACAAGTTAAGTAGTAATGCAAGTTGTGTACAAAGCTCCCTTAAATATACAGATTAAGCTAATGTTAGGAGATTCGGGTTTTTTTTCCCCTCTCACAATAATATTTCTGAACTAAAACTTTTCTAAGCTGTAATGGATCTGCAGGTTTTGCACAGCTAAGTGATTTTCAAGCTGACAGAAGAGTTTCTGAAGGACCAACTTCAGTTTCTAAATAAAATCATATTTGGGTCCCACTGTTAAAATGCATTGTCCATAAAGAGGATTCTGCTGCATTCTCTGTGTGGTTTTTGGTGGTGCCTGTGATGTAAAAGTGTTACCGCTGGAAACCTCTATTCTGATGTCTGGTCTGCTGTCAGAGTCTTCCCCACCCCTGGCTTGCATCATCAGCTAGGTTTCTGAGTGATGGAAAAAGACTAAGAGTCTTTCTAAATGTTGTTTGATAAGTATTATATGAAAATCAAAGTAGCGTAACCTCTTAGCTGAAAAATGCTCAAATAAATGAACAGGCTGGCTTTGGCCTGTGGTACTTCACATTTCTTCTTTAAGAGATTCTTGTTTCTTACCCTGATCTTTCTAAGGCAGTGAACCCCTAGTGTTTGCACTTAAGAATGGCTTTGTACATCCAAAGAAGGTGATGCTGTGTGGCCATCTTTCACAGATTCAGAGATTGCATCAGGTTGGAAAGGATCCTCACAGGTCATCTTGTCCAACCCCCTGCAGGCAGCAGGGACACCTCCAATGAGATCAGGCTGCCCAGGGCCACATCAAGTCTGATCTTGAATGTCTCCAGAGATGGGGCTTCAACCACATCCCTGGAGAGTCTGTGCCAGTATTTCACCACTCATTGTAAAGCAATTCTTCCTTATGTCCAACCTAAATCTCCCCTCCTCCAGTTTCAAACCATTGCCCCTCATCCTATCACTCCAAGCCCTTCTAAACAGCCTTTCCCCAGCTTTCCTGTAGGTCCCCTTCAGATATTGAAATGTAGTTAGGGGTCTCCCTGGAGCCTTCTCTTCTCCAGCCCAAATTCTTTCAGTCTGTCTTCACAGGAGAGGTGCTCCACCTCTCTGATCATCTTCGTAATCCTCCTTATCTATGTTAGTCTAATATAACTTTTTAGATGTACTGTAGGAATGCTACACGATACCTACTACTGCTAGCAGAAAATGAATTACTTTGTGTGTAAATCTCTTGTCTAATAATGCTGTAAGCATAGAAGAGGCTTCATGAGCAATCATATCCAATCACCTGCTGCTGTAGACCGCCACGTATTTAAGGACTGCAAGTTTATAACACTTCATTTTGAAACCTGTGGGTGATTCTTCCCCTTTTTGCTACTGTTCAAGACGTCTTTCAGCCTCTCTTTCTGCGACGACTGACAATTCCCTGCAGTTTTTTCCCATTCTAACTTGTTTGTGGCTGGTTTCTGTTCGTTCAAGGAATGTTTGTTTATTTCCCTTCCCTGATATTCTCCACTGTGCTTTTAGAATCTCTATTTTGTCTCAAACTAAGGCAAAGATGCTCTTACCTTTCTTAGGAAGAGTGGGTCTCTACTGTATGATCCTTCTTCTTGGTACCTTTATGTGCAGTCTTTTCTAGGCTGAATTACTCTTTGAGTATGAGAAACTAGAAATTACATGGTATTTTAGGTGATATCTGTCTTGTTTGTACGATTTGTACATTTGCTGGAAGTACCTCTGCTGATGGTTTTTTGAGTCACCTATACCCTGCTCGTAGCCATTTCATAGCTATCATTAAGTAATGATAGAAATCTTGAGGTTTTAAGGTGTTTTTTTTCTTTCTCCTGTTGTTTTGGAACCATGAGTTCACTCCTCAGATTAATGGCATTTTGTTTTACTTTAATTTTCTTTGTTTCATTCATTTTGGACAGCTTTTGTAATTTTGGACATCAAGGTTAATTAATTATCTCTGAAAAAATAGGATGGTAGCTTCTGCATTCACATAATTCCCTACCTTGTGTCTTAATCAGAATTTTTTTCTGGACCATCACCAGTAATTGGAGAAAGATCTATAAAAATCTGGAGTAATTCTTCAGGAATTCTAAGAACTCTGCTAGGTATTTCATTCTCTTGGACAGTTTTCCTTTCAGCATGGGAACAGGCTACAAGAATTGGGGCTCTTCAGCCTGGAGAAGAGAAGGCTTCAAGGAGAACTTGTAGTAGCCTTCCAGTATCTGAAGGGGACCTACAAGAGAGCTGGGGAGGGACTATTTACAAGGTCTTGCAATCATAGGACAAGGAGCAATGGGTTTAAACTGTCAGAGGGGAGATTTAAACTGGATGTTAGGAAGAAGTTCTTTCCAGTGAGGGTGGTGAGACACTGGCACAGGTTGTCCAGGGAGGTTGTGGAGCACAGAATCACCTCCCTGGAGATGTTCAAGGCCATGTTGGATGAGGCCTTGAACACTCTGTTCTAGTGGGAGGTGTCCCTGCCTATGTCGGGGGGTTGGAACTGGATGATCTTTGAGGTCCCTTCCAACCTAAACCATTCTATGGATTCTATGTTGTATTTTTTATCTTTTTCTTAACTCTTTGAAATTTATTGTATAATCAGCCAGCCACTGGTTGCAGTCTTGGTGCCGCAGGACAGATAAATTAGATCTCTTAGTTTTACTTTGAAAATTGATTCTCTTTCTTTGTTTATTCCTGGTAGCAGCTTTAGATTGCTACTCGTCTTAGAGTACTCTTCTATAAAAAGAAAGATTTTTCAGTGGCTAAAGTTTCAAGATATAAATCTGTTTTCCACCATACTTTAAATATTAATCACAGAACGTTAGGGGTTGGAAGTGACCTCAAAAGCTCATCCAGTCCAACCTCCCTGCCAGAGCAGGATCACCTCTACCAAATCATACAGGAACACATCCAAGTGGGTTTTGAGTATCTCTGGAGAAGAAGACTCCACAACTCGCCCTGGGTAGCCTGTTCAGTGTTCTGTCACCCTCACAGGGAAAAAAAACTTCTTCATATTTACATGGAACTTCCTATGCCTCAACTTCCACCCATTGCTCCTTGTCCTGGTATTGGGCATCACAAGCAGAGCCTGACTCCATGATCTTGGCACTCACCCTTTACATCTTTATAAACATGAATGAGGTCACCCCTCAGGCTCCTCCTCTCCAAGCTACAGAGCCCCAGCTCCCTCAGCCTTTGCTCAGCAGGGAGATGTTCCACTCCATCATCTTTGTGGCTCTGTGCTGGACTCTTTCAAGCAGTTCCTTGAGGTCCTTCTTAAAGTGATGGACTTGATGATCCTGGGGGTCTTTTCTAAACGGAATGTTTCTGTGATTCTGTGATTCCCTAGGGCAGAGTAGAGGGGGAGGAGAACCTCTCTTGACCTACCCAAGACAGCCCTTCTAATCCACTCCAGAATGCCATTGCCCTTCTTGGCTACAAGAGCACATTGCTGGCTCATGGTCAACTTCCCATTCATTAGGACCCACAGGTCCTTTTCCCCTTCACTGCTTTCCAGCAGGTCAGTCCCCAAACTATACTGCTCCATGGGGTTGTTCTTGCCCAGGTGCAAGACTCTACACTTGCCTTCATTGAATTTCATTGAATTTCATCCTGACTAAGTCTCCCTGAATGGCAGCACAACTTTCTGGTGTCTTCTATCATTCAGAGTCTTGAGATCTTGCTACTAGTTCACTTTTGTCTCTTCAAAATGAATTACAGAATAGCTTTTGGTTTTTCAGCTATTTATATTGAATGTCTGTGCCATTTATTGAAATGAAATCTAAAATAATAATTGTGATATCAGTAGGAGTCCAAAAAGACACTCAGCCTGCTCCCTTTCCCTGTAAGAGGATCAATACCATACTCTACTTTTTAAAGACAGGGTAAATTTAAAATACCTCTGGTGATGCAGATTCTACAACTGGTCAGGTTTTGCAGCCAGTTTCTTGCTATAGAGAACATTTTATTTCTAAGATGAATTTCACTTATGCTGTGCACAGTGGGTCATAGACTATTTTTCTTTCTGAGTCAGCCTTTTAGCTACAGACCTGACACTTTTTCTGAGGAGCAGAGGAAGAATTCTCCACTCTTCACATATTTGGGTTCTTTTTACAGATCTTCAATAGATCAGCTCTATCAAAGTGAAGTACAGCAAAAGGATTAATTAACATGTTTTGTAGACTATGCTTCTGTTTATTTGTACCAGTATGGTGCTTACAACATTTACAACAACATTGTTCACTCATGTTTGTTTTGTCATCTGCTGTAATCATTTTATACTGTTCCTGGTCCATCTTTTCCCTTCAAGAATCAAAAGTAAGGAGCTTAGTCTATGTGATGATTTATTATTTTGATGGCTGGTGAAGTTATCTGTCAATGATACCATCCAGGAGTATCAGGATTATATAGAAAGGGTCTTTAGTCTTACTATTAATAGCAGCATTTATTTTCCAAACGAATGTTTCCATTCATCTGGAAATTTAAGGTCTGTCATGATGGTACAATTGTGTTACAGTGCAAGGTTCTTAGTTTTCACACTATACTAAGTGAAATGAAATTCTTTGCTGTCTTTCTGAGTTAGGAACTGTTGCACAGTTGCACCAGGTACAAAACCAATTTTTTTTTTAATTATCTCTATGCCAAACCCTCTTAGGTATTGAATTGTATGAACTATTTTAATCAGAAAAGAAAAAAATGCTGCATTGTGGCTAATGAATATTCCCAAAACATTTCCAGCACTTTCTTAGATGTAGTTTTTTAAGGCTGAGTTTTGGTTTAGTCGGATATTGCTACCTAGATGGACAACCAGAGCAGTAAGAAGCAGCAGGAGTAGCAAAGCAGTAGCATTGTCTGTTCATGTGAGTGAAAAAAAGGACAGGTAAACTATCAGTGGTTTTAAACACATGATGTTTAAATACAGGAGTATACTCACTCTGTACACCTTCAAAAATGGAAACCAAGGTATTTTTATGGCTGTGTCATCAGGAGATCAAAATAGAGTGTAGTAAGCTTTGTAACATTATTCCATTCAAATATTGGTATTGTTAACTGTTCAGAGATATTACTATTTTCATTTGGCTGCTACAGTAAAATTAAACCCTTTAAAAACTAAAAGAAATGGAGCCCACATGAAGTCAGTACACTACTCTGCCTCATGCAGATGTCTCCAGTTCAGTTCCCCCTCCTAGCATCAAGTAGTAGTCAGAACTGAATATAAGGATGCTGCAGTGTCCTTCTTCGTCATGCATTATTCCAGAAGCATTGATATCACTGAAGTTGTTTATGGTACTGCAGGATTTTATTGAGAAACAGGATCCTGGTCATAGGATTTTTTTCAATTCCATTCTGTAGAATGGGACTGAAAGCCACCATCTTTTCCCTGTCCCATTTCTAGGAGAGGGAAAGTCATAAATGTTGTTCTCAGGGCATTTAAGCGGCTTGAGAAGTGGGCCAGTGCCAACTACATGAGGTTCAGTAAGTGCAAGGTCCTGCATCTGGGTTGGTCCAGTCCCAGACACAAATCCAGGCTGGATGCAGAGTTGGTTGAGAGAATCTCTGAAAAAGAGACTTGGGTGCATTGATTGATGAGAAGCTGAACATGAGGCAGCAGTGTCCTCATGCAGCCCAGAAGGAGCTGCATGCTGGGCTGCATCCAGAGGAGTGTGGCCAGCAGGGCAAGAGAGGAGATTGTGCCCCTTTACTTTGTTCTTGTGAGACCCCATCTTGAATATTGCGTCCAATTCTGGTGTCCCCATCAGAAGGACACAGAGGTGTTGTAGTGAGTCCAAAGGAGACCACAAAGATGATCCAAGGACTGGAGCACCTCTACTGTGAGGACAGGCTGAGGGAACTGGGGTTGTTCAACCTAGACAAGAGAAGACTCTTTGGGGACCTTAGAGCTGCCTTCAGTACCTGAAGGGATCCTACAGGAAGGCTGCAGAGGGACTTCTCATGAGGGTGTCTAGCAATAGGACAAGGGGGAATGGTTTTAAGGTGAGGGAGAATAGGTTTAGACTGGATCTTAGGAAGAAGTTCTTCAGTAGGAGGGTGGTGAGACTCTAGAATAGGTTGCCCAGGGAGTCTGTGGCTACTTCCTCCCTGAGTGGGCGTTCAAGGCCAGATTGGATGAGGTCTTGATCAGCCAAGTGTAGTTGAGAGGTGTCCCTGTCCATGATGGGGAGGTTGGACTAGATGATCTCTGAGGTCCCTTCCAACCTAAGCCATTCTGTGATTGTGAAGTGTTTTAGGGACAGAAATTGCAGTGGTGCTGTGATGTGTTCTTTCACAGAATGTTTTCAGCTATTGAGCCCATGGATATTGGATTCCAAATATCCGTTCATTGAGTAAGCTGAAGCCGAGAGGAAGATAACTTTTGGAAAAGCAGTTACATGTGCCTGTTCGTTAGGAAGACCTACATCTTCAAAGTATATGCTGCTTTGTGGAGACAGAATATAATTGTTTTGATCACATACTTGTGGAGTGCAGTTTTGTAAAACCAAACGCAGACCGAGAAGGTATTTTCATGCTTTTATCATAGCTTTGTGCGTGCCTCACTCCACCCTTCCATGCAAACACCAGAAGTGCCTGGTTTTGCTTTATGGATGAATAAACTGCAAAATTGTGTTGAGGAAAATGAAACTCCCCTAAGTTGTGTGACCTAGATATAAAACCCTAAGATTCAGCTGGGAATCTTTGTGTCTATCCTATCATTTTGGTGCTGGATGTTTTTTCCCTGGTGTGTTCATAACTTGCAGTGCCAAGTAGGAGGTTGAAGTGATTACTTTTTTGTATAACTTTTTGAAAGAAGACAGTTTCTAATGGGGATGTTGGCAGAGCTGCTTGTCAGTGTGGTTTAGTGTATGTCCTTTTGTCAGCAGGTAATGATGATGAGGCTGAGGGAAACACTGAGTGCAGCTGAGGTTGAAAGGATGGCCTGAGCCAGGAGGTGTCGCTGCTCTAGATACAGTGTGGAGGTTCAGTAAAGTAAAGAGAGCAAGTGTGAGATGGAGCTGGAAGAATTGTGTTGTGAGACTAGTGTAATGAACTGGAGACTTCTGACATCAGAGCAACTTGCTTATCTATACACAGGCAGCAAGACTACAAAATAAGCTGAGTGAGAAGTGGCTGAAGAGCAGTCTTGAGGAGACGAGGGAGTCTGTTGAGGGGTAACTCAATATGAGCCAGCAATGTTCACTTGCAGCCTAGATGGCCAAACGTATCCTGGACTGCATCAAAAGCAGTGTGACCAGCAGGACAGAAAGGGGATTCTCTCCCTCTATTCTGCTCTCGTGAGACACCACCTTGAGCACTGCATCCAGTTTGGTGCCCCTCAGCATAAGAGGGACATGATGCTACTGGAGTAGGTCCAGAGGTGGGCCATGAAGATGATCAGAGGGCTGGAGAACCTCACCTATGGGAGCGGGCTGAGAGAGTTGAGGCTGTTCAACCTGGAGAAAAGAAGGGTCCAGGGAGACCTCGCAGCATCCTTCCAGTACCTGAAGGGGGCCTGCAAGAAAGCCAGGAAAGGACTTCTTACAAGGACTTGTAGTGATAGAAAAGAGGGAATGGAGTAAAGCTTGAGGAGGATAGATTTAAACTGGGGATTAGGAAGAAATTCTTTCCAGTGAGAGTGCTGAGACACTGGAACAGGTTGCCCAGGGAGGTCATGTGTGTCCCCTCCCTGGAGGTGTTCAAGGCCAGGTTGGATGGGGCCTTGAGCAACTTGGTCTAGTGGAAGGTGTCCCTGCCCATGGTTGCAACTAGACAACTTTCAAGGTCCCTTCCAACCTAAACCACTCTATGAATGTATGAAAAGGTACTTGTGATATCTAAGAAAAGGGATGTAGTCCATCTGCATGTGCTTTCTGAGGAAGATAAGGAGAAGTCATGTAAATAACCTGGGTGCATTTGTTGCATAAGATGACAGCAGCCAAACTGGGCACATCTCTTCTCAGAGAGGTCAGCATTTCTGTTTGCATTCACATATCCAGACGCTGCCTCTAAGAGTTCAGTTCACTGCAGTGATCTTTTACATCCAAGCACACAAACGCTCCTCTGCACCATTTGCTGTCAAGTGCTTTGTCTTCCAGTCATGTTGTTTTGAAGAGATTGTAAAATAGCAATTTTCAAGAATTTTCATCTTTGAATATATCTTCAAAAGCACTTGTTCATTTTTCCTTAATGTCTTGTTTTGAAGAGGATGATTTATGAACTTTTTTTTTCTTTTTTCTTTTTTTTTTTTTGTTGCTGTTGTCGTTTTACTCTGAGTCATCGTTTCTGGAGTCTTTTTAAATCTCAGGTTTTTTGAAAGCAAAAAGTAATGAAAATTACTCACTGTAGGGTTTTTTGACCCCTTCTGAAGTAATATAAGGGCAGTTAGCTGACATTTTAAATAAATCTTAAGTTACCCTCCCATAATGATCATATCTGGTTTTATTGCCAGTTGGACATTTTTAACATCTGAAGTATAGTTTTTTCTTCACTCTGTTTCTGCTCACGTGCTCTTTCTGTAAAATCTACGAAATCTAAGTAAATACCTCTCTAAGCACAAAACTTAATGGACTATGACACATCTCAGAGTTATGAATTGTTATTTTCTCTGCTTGTGAATGAAATAAATTGAAGTAATTAGCTGAAACAGTTGTGATATATCCACAGCCTGGGAAATGAGCAGCATAAAAGATGTGCATTTACTGTGGCTCATAACACTAATAAAATGGCTTTGATTAATGAAGACTTTTTTTTTTTTCCTTGCCCATGATATTAATGCTGCAGGTAGGATGAAATAGTGTCTGAACTAACTTTTGACTCCTCATGAATTGTAATGATTATTTGACCTCTTCAAATAAATCTCCCACTGCTACAGATAGATTTTTTTTTTCCCTGTATGTGAGGAAGAAGTGACCACAAATGTCTTCTTAATTGCACTTCAGATTTTTTTTCCTACTTAAGTGTCTAGATACATGCCAACTTGTTATAAAGCAAGCAGTCACAGAATCATAGAGTATCTCTAGTTGGAAGAGACCTCCAAGATCGTCCAGTCCAACCCTCCACCCAGCACTGAAGGGTCAGCGCTAAACCATGTCCCTAAGCACCAGGTCCACATACCACTTGAACACTCCCAGGGATGGTGACTATACCACTGTCCTGCACAGACCATTCTAATGTTTGACAACTCTTGCAGTGAAAAAATATTTTCTAGCATCCAGCCTGAACTTCTCCTGGTGCAGTTTGTGACCATTTCCTCCGGTCCTGTCGCTTGCCATCAAGGAGCGGAGACTGCCCCCTCCTCACTACAACCTCCCTTCGGGTAGCTGTAGAGAGCAAGAAGGTCTCCCCTATCATAGAATCACAGATTTTCAGGGGCCGGAAGGGACTTCAAAAGCTCATCCAGTCCAATCTCCCCACCAGAGCAGAAGCCTCTAGAGCAGATCACACAGGAACACATCCAGGTGGGTTTTGATTAAGTCCAGAGAGGCAGATTCCACAACCCCCCTGGGCAGCCTGTTCCAGTGTTCTGTGGTGGAGTCTATCTAATGTCATCTGCCTCCTTTAGCAGTTCTCTTATGAGTTTCTCTAAATAGAAAACATTTTTAAAGCTCTTTTTTTCTTCATCATTTCTTTTTCATCTGCAGTTCAATAACAGTTTTCTCACAGAGATCTTTGTCTCTCTGGTTTCATCTCTGTTAATAAAGTTTGAAGTTGTTTTTTTTAATGGGGGACAGTTCTGTTGTTAAATGCAAGTCATAAGTGACAAGGCTTCTTTTAATGACTACTGCTTCTCACAGCAGTAAGCTCTTTTCTCTAGTGGAAAGCGCAAGACCAGCATGTTTTTCCTTTTAGAAGACCCTTAAGTTTGATGGATCTGGCAGCGTACTCAAAGAAAAATACAAATCCCTGTCTTTTAGATACCAGAATTCTGACACCAGTGCTAATTCATTTTAGCAGGAATTGGAAATAAAACTGCAACCAGTTTAACTCTGTAGAGTTCAGTTCGGTGTATCTGTGCCTAGATGTTGGAAGGGTAATGTAAAGCTGAGGTTTTAAAAAGAGGCTTTTTAAAAGATCCAATTATCTATATGATTTTTTTTTTCTTTAAGCCTCATAAGAAATGTATTTTCGAACTTGCCAGTGATGGCTCATAATCACTTTGATATTTTGAGGAAAATGGTAGCTTTAAACAGATGATCCAGAATTTATTTTTAAAAATGTATTGTGCTTATACAGTCGATGGCTTTTATTTCCATAATGTTTTTTACTACATAATTATACATCTTAATTACGTAATTACCGTCATAATTATTATGTAATTACATGTAGTTCCACTAATTACAAAATCAGGAAGTGTAATTATCTACTAAAAACTTTCTGAAATCTTATTTGTTCACTAGAGATTATTTAAAAGACCGGTGACCTACTGAAGATGATGTACAGTGTGGTTCATAACAGCAGCTCTCCTTTTTGCTTTCTTCACGGCCAGTGCAACTTGAGAGGGTTGTGGAAGGACTTGCATGTCTTTAATTATGATTAGGTTGGAAGCCTTCATTTATTGCTTGCAACTTTGGAGCCTCTTCACGTTTAAAGGTTCTGTAGTTGAACTTTCAGAAAGTTGCGCAGTTTCAGTGAACACGGTTGCGTAGTGTCAGGCTCTGCTTGGTGATGCCCGATGCCAGTTATCTCAAAGGTCATCTCATCATAACAATGCCAGGACAAGGGGCAGCGGCTGGAAGTTGAGGCATAGAAAGTTCCATGGAAACACCAGGAGGAATTTTTTCACTGTGAAGGGGTGATGGAAGACTGGAACAGGCTGCCCAGAGTGGGTTGCGGAGTCTCCCTCTCTGGAGATATTCAAGACCTGCTTTGATGTGCTCCTGTGTGATCTGGTTCTGGTATAGGTGCTCCTCCTCTGGCAGGGTGATTGGACTGGATGAGCTTTCAAGGTCCCTTCCAACTCCTAACATTCTGTGATTCTGTGATAGTTTCAATTAACATGATTGCATGATTTCAGTTAAAGACCTTTGTAGCTCTGTTTTTTGTATTTTGGTTGAGGATGTCTGCTTTTGGTATCTGGTGCCAGCTACAAAGATGTTTGGAGAAGCATTGTTTGTGGGCATATATATGTGGAGTGAAACCTTGACTCCACACAAGCAGGAGGGAACATAACTGATTTCTCATGGATCAAAGCTGAGTTGTTGGTTTGTCTTTTTTTTAATTAAGTAAAACTACTTTCTAAAACTTCGTTATCGTTTATTGATACACTTTTATATCTGTGTGCTGATTTAGCTCTTACTCTTGCCCGTACTTGGTTATACCTTGGTCTAAACATGCAGTTTGAAACTAAAATTGGTTTACTGCATATTAGAGAAAATTGACATTCAGGACATTTTTCTGTTCTTTTGTCTTGATATTTTATTAAAACTAAGCAGATAGAAACTCTGTTTTCTGTATATTAAATAAGTCACTGGCTGCACTTGGTAGATTGGAAGAATATTGTGAAAAGTTAGATTTAGTGAAAGAGTATTGTAAAGTGTTAGATTTGTTAAAATTAATTATTTTTTATTAATGTAATTTTTTTTCATTCTGTGATACATCAAAATTACATTAGAAATACAAAGCTCTCCCTCATGCTCATTGTGACAGCAATCATACATTTATTCTGCCACAATGTTAAAGCAAAATCAGCAAGGGGAAAAGACTTTAAGTGAAAAATAAACAGAATTCCTGTGAAAGAGGCATGTAAAAAAGTGAGTTGTCCTGGTTTAACACAACCTGCTCTCATAAGCAAGCCCCACACACACAGATTGGAGAGGAAAGTAACACAAAAGCCCTGGGTTGAGATAAGGAGCTCAATGAGATAACACAATCTAGTCACCTCAGCCTCTGTCACAGAAAAGCACAACAGTAGCAGCAGCAAACGCCAGCCATAAAACAATCCCCTCACTCCTCAAGCCTGCAGTCAGCCCAGTGTAAAAGCCCAGCACCCCAAAACTGGAAACCAGAAGCAGCAACCAGAAGAGGAACCCTCCCATGTTACAGTCTGAGCTACAAGCCACAGGATGCTTTGCTCCGCCAGTGCTTTCATTTTACAGCTGGCCTGATGTCAGCGTGGTAATTGAGTATCAGCAGCAGATTCAATTGGCCAAACCCATGTCAATTTGTCATATTAATAAAAAAAAAAGAAGAACATTTTAATCCCTGTGTCAAAAGGGAAATGGTGAAATAGAAACATGATGACAAGTTGCTGGAATGTTGACATTTCTGTGGAAATCCTTGAGACTTTATCGTGTGTTGCATATGTATCACTGGGTAATTTTCCTGTGCTTATTACATAGTGCAACTTTCACTGGGCACTTGCCAAAAGCTATTTTGTGCTCACAGACTTGGCCTGGGTGTGCAGGTGATGTGAGTCTGTCGTCTTCTTTATGTCAAGTGGAATTACTTAACTCACATCTGCTAAGCATACAAGTCCTGAAGCAAATTTGTCTCCAAACCAGTTTGAGTTATTGACCTTTAAAAGAAACACAAAGTCACCATTTGTGGGAAACAGGGTCCCTATGTGATCTCCCAAGATTTAAATTAATACTGCAAATAAAATTATTTTAATTATTATACTTACTGAAGTATAATAACTGCATGGGAAACATTTCTTTGGAAATGATCTTTCTGTATCCTTAAGAAACAAAGGATTTATATCAAAGAAATGATGAAAATATAGTTATGCTCTTTAAGAAACAGATGGAGATAAATTCTTCTCTTCACTAAGGACCAGGAGACCACATAGAGATTAGCGTAATGGAAAATGTTTGTTTTATTCCATAGGGAACACAAAAAGTGTGCATGATCTGTGTATAAAAATGCAGCACAGGACAGGGGAGTGTCTAAATGCAGCTTAAATTTGGTTTACTGAATGAAAAAATGCTTCCCTTCCTAAATGAATATTACACTTTTTGTCATCCCTCCATCAGAAAAATGTATCAGCATCAGCCAATCCAGACTGATCTGTTACTTGGGGGGGGAGAGGGGGATTCAGCACTCGAAGCCATATGGATTTCTGGCATGAGAAACTCTTTGGAATATGTATTTGAGGTGAGCAAGTGCAACTGCTACCTCTTTACCTTGCAATCCTTGCCACAGTTTTCAAATCCCTCTCTCAGCAAAGCCACTCTTGTTCCATGACAAAGTGTGGCTCTACACGATGCAAAGAGAGAAAGCTACCTTTTTTTCCCCCCACCGCAGTTACCTCAAAGGTCATCTCATCATAACAATGCTAGAACAAGGGGCAATGGGTAGAAGTTGAGACAAAAGAAGTTCTATGGAAACTTGAGGAGGATTTTTTTCATTGTGCAGGTGACAGAACACTGGAACAGGCTTCCCAGGGGCGTTGTGGAGTCTCCCTCTTTGGAGATATTCAAAACCTGCCTGGACACGTTCCTGTGTGATCTGCTCTAGGTGCTCCTGCTCTGCCAAGAGGGGTTGGACTGGGTGATCGCTTCCAACCCCTTACATTGTGTGATGACCCAATTTCATATTTCAGGATAGTGTGATTCCATACTGATCTTTTTGAGAACAAATGAGTCTTCTATGACAGGCCAAAGCATGGCTCAGCGTCAAAGTGAAATACAGCAGGACATTTCTGTCTGGGGCTTGTCCCTCTTCTCCCAAGGGGCTTAGGCAGGTGAAAGCTCTGGCTGGTTGGGTTAGGAAGTTCATTGTTTGTTTTCACCTAGCAGAAATGAGTTTTGAAGAAGTTGATTTGATCCTGCCAGGATTACAACTGTCAAATGCATATCAAAATGTTTTCCTATCTTATGTTATTTAACTCAGAATATAATAATGTAATTATTTTGACATGAAAATGTTACGCACTGTGGTATTTCCACTTATCTTTAAATAGACATTTTTCACTTTGTGAGAGATGAGTGCAGTAAGACAAAAACAAAAAAAATGAAGGAAAAGAAGCAAGTGACAGCCTCAGCTAGTTTATTTAGATGAGAAAAACAAATAATATTTGACATTAATAGAATTTTACAGGCTTGGAATTAAAACATTTAGCTGCTTAATGGCATTGTTTTATGCTTCTAGTGTAAGGGTATGTGTTACATAAACAGCCAGCAGAGCCTAGCAGCAGAAGATTTATCAGGTTAATATTTTCTTAGAAATTGGGTTGCATAATTTTGAGGGAGGGCAAAGGAGTATTAAATCTTAACATGTATTATTTTCATACTGTTCATAAATTATATAGATTTCTTCTGGGTTGGTTGTTTGTTGGGTTTGGTG
>WBNM01018191.1:38144-65644 GCA_013399055.1 Ramphastos sulfuratus | reverse complement strand
CATGTCCTTAGCATAATTCAAATTGGGATATACAATTTGGTGTAAAAAATTGAGTTGTTTTGCTAAGTCAGAACTGCAAATAGCACTCAGAAATATAGATAATGTTGAATTTACACAGAAATCTTTACATTTAAGATCTTCCAGCAATGTGGGTTCTTTGCGTCGCTACCTGGGTCTGAGTGGGAGAGGCCCAAGGAGTGCCTGCAGGTCAAACAAAATTTTCATTGTGAAGCAAAGCTCTCTAGTGCACTATATCCCAATTATGAAGATAAAGTAAACCATACCAGGGTCAGACCTTTAATAAAATGAGTAACCACTCTTCTCTTTTCAGCTGCATACTGCATTTAAAATGGAGAGTGAGCAATAGGTTAGGAAATAAGCCATGGCAGGACAACAGCAGCAAGCTCGGGGGTGAGTGGGGGTACACATAAATGTTTTCTTTGCTTTAGAGGAAATCTGTCTGACACTTTGCTGTGATAGATGCAAAGTGAAGAGAGGGCTGAACAGAAGATGCTCTGTACTTCCATGGTCAGGATTTTCTCCTCAGACATAGGTGATCCACCAGTATATGGTGATACTTGAGGCAAAATTTGTCACTGAAGTTACATGTGCAACAGCGAGTTCCTGGTAGAGATAAGAGTTCAATAGTCCTCAAATATTAAATATCTCAAAAAGTCAAAGGATCACAGTTCACTGAAGTGACCAAGAGACTGCATACATCTTCCCTCTCTCCTGACTATGATCAGAGAATCATAGAATGGTCTGGGTCAGAAGGGGCCTCTAAAAGTCATCCAGTCCAACCCCCTCTGCAGTCAGCAGGGACATCTTCAACTAGATCAGGCTACCCAGAGCCCTGCCAAGCCTCACCTTGAATATCTCCAGGGAGGGGGTCCCAGCCACCTCTCTGGGCAAACTGTTGCAGGTTCCACTGCCCGCATGGTAAAGAACTTGTTCCTAACATCCAATCTAATCTAAACCTGCTTTTCGCTAGTTTGAAGCTAGTGCTCCTCATCCTATCACTACAGGCCTATTTAAACAGTCCCTCTGCAGCCCTCTTGTAGCCCCACTTCAGGTACTGGAAGGCCACTATTAGGTCTCTCCATAGCCTTCTCTTCTCCAGGCTGAACAACCCCGGCTCCCTCAGCCTGTCTTCATAGCAGAGTAAAGTGGCAGAATCAGCTCTCTGGATATCCTCACAGTGCATCTTTTGATGCAATCCAGGCTGTCATTGGCTTTCTGAACTGCAAGCTCACACTGTCTGCTCATGTCCAGCTTCTCATCCACCAGCAACCCTCAAGTCCTTCTGCAGGGCTACTTTCTATCATTTCATCCTCCAGTCTTTGTTAATAGTGAGGATTGATCTAGCCCAGGTGCAGACCCTTGCACTTAGAATCATAGAATCATAGAATGGTTTAGGTTGGAAGGGACCTCAAAGATCATCCAGTTCCAACCCCCCACCATAGATAGGGACACCTCCCACTAGAACAGGTCACTCAAGGTCTTATCCAACCTGGCCTTGAACACCTCCAAGGAGGGAGCAGCCACAACCTCCCTGGACAACCTGTGCCAGTGTCTCACCACCCTCACTGCAAAGAACTTCTTCCTAACATCCAGTTTAAATCTCCCCTCTGCCAGTTTAAACCCATTATTCCTCATCCTGTCATTACAAGACCTTGTAAGTAGTCTCTCCCTAGCCTTTCTGTAGGCCCCTTCAGATACTGGAAGGCTACACCAATTTCTCCTTGAAGCCTTCTCTTCTCCAGGCTGCAGAGCCCCAACTTTCGTAGCCTGTCTTCATAGCAGAGCTGCTGCAGCTCTCCAATCATCTTCATGGCCTCCTCTGGACTCATTCCAACAGTTCCATGTCCCTCTTGTGTTTGGGCCTCCAGAACTGTACACAGTAAGTACTTGCTCTTGTTGAACTTCATGAGGTTCACCAGGGCCCACCTCTCCAGCTTGTCCAGGTCCCTCTGGAGGACATCCAGTCCCTCTGGTATATCGACAACACCACTCAGCTTGGTGTCATCTGCACGCTTGCTGATGGTGCACTTGATCCACTGTCTGTATGACTGATAAAAGTATTAAACAGCACAGGTCCCAATACAGATCCCTGAGGGGCACCACTTGTCACTGCTCTCCATCTGGACTTCAAGCCATCGAGGACCACCCTCTGGATGCAACCATCCAGCCAATTCCTTATCCACTGAACAATCAACCCATCAAATCTGTATCTCTCCAAGTGGCCAAACAGGGTGTTGTGGGAGACCCTGTCAAAGGCCTTGCAGAAGTCCAGATGATAATAAGCTTTGCTAAGATTTTCTGGTGTTGAGACTTCCCTTTGCTTCATTAGTTATAAAGGAGACCCAGGGTGGCTAATTCAAATCTAGAAAATGGTATTCCTGGAGATGTTATACCAGGAACTTGCTCTATGAATTTGCCAGGTTAGATGCCAAATGTGGAATATTATTACACACAGCACTCCAGTTGCCTCAGAAGAAAAAAAATTACATCAAAGTAGTTTCCTTTATCCTTCTACAGTTACAACCTCTGTTGACTAAAGCACAGTGAGAAGAACGTGAAATAAACCACTTCTGCATCCCAGAATAACCTCTTTCTAAAGTATACATAGCTAACTGCGGAGACTGAGGGAAAGGCATCTAGTAGAAATGTTAGCCATGAAGAGGCAGGATGCCATAACTCCCACCTCTCCTGCAGAAAGGCTCTTGTGAGATCTGCAAACCAGCCTGCTGAAATGCACGCTGAGAGCAGAGCTGTGGCATCTGTGACAGGGACAGGCTGCTGTCCTGTGGTTATTTGTAGAGAAACTGGGAGTGTAATTTTTCTAAGCCCCTACTACCTTTCAGAGGGACAAATCTGCTTGTATGGGGTCATTTGGAAATTAATTTGCAATCTTCAAGGTGAATAACTATTGTCTATCAATAGCTGTTCTTTACCCACCAAAGATTTGTAGCAGTTAAAAGCCAACTCCATCAACCTCTGCTTTTGTGTGTATGTGTGTGTGTGTGTGCAGTAAATACAGGGGGTTTGATAACTCCAGACAAAGTTATCCCAAGGAGGAGTTTAATATTCTACAGATCATAGCACATAATCTTTCTTCTTTCTGCTTGAATGTCAAGCATGAAAAAGGGAAAAAAGAATGCATGCACCAGGTTGATTTAAGAAGGCCATTTTTTTTTTTAAATATAATTCCTTATAAGAGATCAGCCTCAGATAATTCATTGTTTTACTTCTAGACCCTCTTTAAGGAAAGTGGAAGACAAAAGGCACACATGGATTCTGAGTGTATCAAGTTAGTACACTAAGATCAAAGGCTATCTTTGCATGAGGGACTTTGCACATTCTCTTCCAGATCAGCTGCAACATCAAGGGCAGGAAAATCTGCAAAGCATTTTGTTTGCTATGTGTTCAATCTCCTGTCATCTGCTAATGCAGTCTTTGTCAGAAAGTACTTAATGTTGTGGTACCCAAGTAACCTGCTTCCCTGTTTCACATCCAGTGTTCTGCTGAATGCAGATCTCCTGTATTCCCTGTTCAAAACTGCTGGCTCTTTGCACACTGAAGATGATCAACAGACATCACAGAATTAAGCAGGTTGGAAAAGACCTCTTAAGATCATCCAGTCCAACCTACCACCTAAGCCTTCTAATTACCTAAACCATGGCACTAAGTGCCTCACCAGCCTCCTTTTAAACACCTCCAGGGATGGTGACTCCACCACCTCCCCAGACAGCCCATTCCAATGCCAGTCACTCTTTCCATGAGGAACTTCTTCCTAATATCCAGCCTAAACCTGTCCTGGCACAGTTTGAGACTGTGTCCCCTTGTTCTGTCGCTGAGTGCCTGGCAGAAGAGACCAACACCCACCTGGCTACAACCTCCTTTCAGGTAGCTGTAGAGAGCAGTAAGGTCTCCTCTGAGCCTTCTCTGTTTGTTCCCTAGGAGGGAAAGAAAACAAAGGCATTGACATTTTAAGGAAGATGAAGGGACTGGAGCACTGCCTGATGAGGAAAGGCTGAGAGCCTTGGGGCTGGTTAGTCTGAAGAAGACTGAGAAGGGATCTGATAAATGTCTATAAATATCTGAGGGCTGGGGATCTAGAAGGAAGGGACAGGGACAGCCTCTGCTCAGTTGTGCCCTGGGGCACAAGAGACAAGGACAAGGGGCAGTGGATGGAAACTGCAGCACAGGAAGTTCCAGCTCAACATGAGGAAGAACTTCTTTACTATAAGGGTGACAGAGCACTGGAACAGGCTGCCAAGAGAGGTTGTGCAGTCTCCTTCTGTGAAGACTTTCCAGACCCACCTGGATGCGTTCCTGTATGACCTGCACTAGATTATGTGGTCCTGCTCTGGCAGGGGGGTTGAACTCGAAGATCTGCAGAGGTCACTTCCGACTCCTGGCATCCTGTGATTCTGTGACATCCCACCAGTGTGGCTGGCTGTGTCAGTGGGACACAGAGTGTTAGTGACAGCTGAGCTTGTGATCCCTCACTATGTCAGAACAACTGCTCTTATGTTCCACTGAAGGGCAGTACAGAGGATACAGATTCTTGTAGATCCTCTGAGTGGAGGTCTTTGAAAAGAAAGAAGTTGCAGACCTCTGTATCAGAGTAGCAGCAGATGTCTGCTTTGTCTACTTCTGTAGTGTCTTGTGATGAATTAGGAAGATCCAGGAGGAGCACACAGGGAGAAAAACAGGGTGGGGGGGAGGGGGAAGAGTTGTTTAAAAATAAATAAAATATTTAATTTAAATTTTCTTTTGAAATCGTTCAATGGCTTAAAACAGAATAACTTCTTAATGTGCTCGTGTGCTAGGTTAGAGCAGGGATCGTGTTCCTGAGAGCTGACCCTGGTGTTCTTCACCTCCTCAGCTATGTTTTCCCAGTGTTCAGAGTTCAAATTCGCAGGGAGTGGTTTGTCACATTTGCTTTGTGAAGGGCAAGTTTGCCCAAGCTGCTTCCCTCAAGAGGATATAAACTTCACCAGGAGTGGACTACTTGGTGGCTTCCTGTGCATTTTGTGAAGTGTTAACTAATTATTTCTTGAATTCTTTCCTCTTGAGTGGAGTCTTGTTAAACTAGGAACAGGTAACACAAGTTGGCCAGCCACAGCTGCTTTTTCTCCGCCAGTTAATCTGTGGAGATGACTGTACTGAAAGTATTCCCTTGCAATTGGTGTGCAGGATGCTGACATGAGACAGTGGTGGTCAAGTATTTCAACTCCTGCCACTCTCTGTCACATGGCAGAGGAAAAGATACCCCTCTTTTAAAAGAGTGTGCAGGGACAATTCTGCATATTGTTTGCACTGTCAGCATCTAGAATTTGTAAACCAACATCTGTAAAGCAGTGGGTGCTAGGGAATTGAGTGTCCCCAGTTCCACTTACAAGTGGTAATGAACTTCAGGTGGCCATAGCATCTGTGGGTACCATGAAGGTAGCTGTTTTCTGAGGAAGTTTGACTCTGTAATGCATGGAAGTTTACTTAGTAGCAATTAGTCTGACATGTAAAAAGGGAAAGGTTAAAGATTGTAGGATAACAGGAAAAAAGAGGTTGAGGGATTTTCAGGTGTTTTGGGTTTGTTGGGGTTTGGGTTTTTTTTTTTTGTTTTGGTGGTTTTTGGGTTTTTTTGTTTTTTTTTTTTGTTTTGTTTTGTTTTTATTGTTTGGGTGGGGTGGGGTTTGGGGTTGGTTTGTTTTGTTGGTTTGGGTTTTTTTCAGTTCTGTATTGGTAAAACACATGAATGTATCCAGGGAGACCAGTATCTTGGCAGTTTCTTCTATTTTATTTTAATCTTAGAATCACAGAATGTCAGGGCCTGGAAGGGACCTCCAAAACTCATCCAGTCCAACCCCCCTGCCAGAGCAGGAGCGCCTAGAGCAGATCACACAGGAATGTGTCCAGGCAGGTTTTTAATATCTCCAGAGAGGGAGACTCCACAACCCCCCTGGGCAGCCTGTTCCAGTGTTCTGTCACCCTCACAGGGAAAAAATTCCTCCTCATGTTTAAATGAAACTTCCTATGCTTCAACTTCCACCCATTGCCCTTTGTCCTGTCATCAGGCATCACCGAGCAAAGCCTGGCTCCATCCTCCTGGCACTTACCCTGCACATATTTATAAACATTGATAAAGTCACCTCTCAGTCTCCTCCAAGCTAAAGAGCCCCAGCTCCCTCAGTCTTTCCCTGTAAGAGAGATGTTCCACTCCCTTCATTATCTTTGTAGCTCTGTGCTGGACACTCTCAAGCATTTTTATGTCCCTTTTGAACTGGGGAGCCCAGAACTGCATGCAGTACTCCAGATGTGGCCTCACCAGGGCAGAGTAGAGAGGCAGGAGAACCTCTCTCAACCTACTAGCCACAGCCCTTCTTATTGCCCCTCCTGGCCATGAGAGCACATTGCTGGTTCAAATACATAACTTGAAGGTGCATCAGCAGCTGCCGTGTACCTGTATGTACCTATAGACGTGGATCCCCTGCAAGCAAGTACTTCAGTATTTTGATGATGTTGTTCTAAAGGATGATGTTAGACTCCTCTCTAGGTAATCTGAAGACTCTGGTGTTGAGCAGCCATTCCAGAAGTGTATCTAAGCAGCCAGGTTCTGTGGAATTTTTTCCTGCAATTCTGTGAGAATTCCACTTTTGTCTTGCTTCTCACAGTCGGGTAAACATTTAATTTAAGGCAGGCAGGGGTTTATTAAATGTTTTTGGGTTTGGAGTATAACATGTTCCCTTTCTAGACAGAAAGGAGATAGGCTTCCTTTTCTTCCTTTTCATCTTGCCTTTTTTTTTTCCCCTAGTGCTTTGGGGATCTGTTTTGCCTCCTAATGTGTAAAACATTGTGTGGGAAGTAGGTGAAGGTGAGTAATGTTGAAAATGACAGTGAGTTAGATCTCAGACATTTCAGACTGTCACAAAAGCTCAGATTTTAAAGCGGTGTTGTTGTAATGTTGATATGTAGCTAACAGTCTACATCTTGACTTGGGATAAAGCTAGCTCTTAACCAAATACTTGAACAAAAAACATGAGGGGTGAGTTTTGGCAGGTGTTTATTAAACACAGAGTTGTTTGTTAGTATCTCAAGCCTTTTTTGGATGAAACACCTCACACAGTGGTTGTTCTTTGACCAAGGGCGTAGGCTTTGTTGTTTCGTCATAAGCCAAATCAAGCAGCAGTATTTAATTCTGGCCACAAGCTTCACCCAAAACTACATCACAAACAGCATTTTTATTTTGTTTATAGCTGATCTTCTGTGCAGTAGCACAGCTTTAGTCTGTTGTCACCTTGCCTGGTTTAAGTGACTGGTTTTGACAAAGCAATTTCCTTTCAGGTGTCTCATGTCTTTTGTGTTGTCCTTGTGTGTGATGTTGGGGCAAAGTCCATTCCTCAAACTGGCAATGGTAGGGCTTTAAGCAAGTAAATGACAATTGAATTCCAAGTATTCCAACATCACTGATGTGCAGATCATCATTCTCCAGAAAAGACTTCTCTGCTAGTCCTCTCCTGTTACAGTCCAAGATACGTCTCAGATAATTCTGCTTTAATTCCAAGTCTTCCAACAGCTCTGATGTGCTGCTGATGTAGCAGATCATCCTTCTCCAAACAACTGTATCCTGGATTGCATCCAGAAAAGTGTGGCCAGCAGGTTGAGAGAGGTGATTCTACCCCTCTACAATGGTCTCAAGAGACATCACCTGGAGTACTGTGTCTAGTTCTGGAACACTAGTACTATTTTCTAGTAGTACAAGAAAGATCTGGGTGTGCTGGAACATGTCCAGAGAAGGGCTATGAGGACAGAAGGCTGTGAGGACAGCTGAGAGAGTTGGGATTGCTCAGTTTGGAGAAAAGGCTTTGAGGAGACCTTTATTGTGGCCTTCCAGCATCTGAAGGGGGCTACAAGAAAGGTGGAGAGGGACTTGTTAGGGTGTCAGGTGGTGATAGGACTGGGGAGAATGGGTCCAAGCTACAGGAGGGGAGCTTCAGATTGGATGTTAGGAAGAAGTTCTTCACCATGAAGGTCATGAGACACTGGCACAGGTTGCCCGGGGAGGTGGTGGAAGCCTCATCCCTGGAGGTCTTTAAGGCCAGGCTGGATGTGGCTCTGGGCAACCTGATCTAGTGGAAAGTGTCCTTGACCATGGCAGAGCGGTTAGAACTAGATGACCCTTGAGGTCCCTTCCAACCCTGACAATTCCGTAATTCTATGATTAGACTTGTCTGCCAGTCCTCTCTTGTTGCAATCTGAGGTATATCTTGGGTAATTCTGCTTGAATTCCAAGTCTTCCAGCAGCACTGATGTGCTGCTGATGTACCAGATCATCATTCTCCAGAAAAGGCTTCCCTACCAGTCCTCTCCTGTTACAGTCTGAGATATGCCTTGGATAATTCTGCTTGATTTGAAACGCTTGCAGAAATTTCCTCTCATGCAGATGCTAATTAGTGCCTGACTGAATGGCTGCAGTCTAGCACAGTGCTGTTCCATTTGTAAGCTAGTTTCAGTGTCATTAATCAGTGGCTTATGGAAGAAAAAATTATCAGCCAGACAAAAATGTGCAGCCTTCGGGATCAAAATCCACAAAGTTAAGGTCTGGCAAACATGACAGGTAAGACAACATCACTCGCAGTATTTTTGAGAGGCAAACAATGAAATCTGTGTATTTTTAATTACATGGACTGCATGGGAGCTCGTTCTGCTTTTGGAAGTGTGTGTTCTGAGCATGTGACAGGCTTTACACTAAGTTATTAATCTCTGGACTTACTTGATTGCAGTCAAATATGCATATTTAATATGTGCAAGAGCTCATAAAATCCATTTAAATCTGAAATACAATTGAAACGCCTTACAAAAAGCAGTCAAACCTATGAAGTCAAATTACAGTGGCTTAATGCTGTTAGCACACCACCCAACTGCACCTTTTGATTAGAGATTTGACCTTTCTAGTTGAATTTTCTAGCTTTTGCAGTTTGAAGCAGTAAGTTCATGTGTGAGATGCTTTTGCTAGGAAAATTCCTTCCCACTAATTTTTAAGACTACCGGCTTTTTAACTGGGTTTGACTATTTTAAGGTTTTCTGGTTGTGTAAGAACTGATTAATTGCTTTTGAAAGCAGGCCACCTCACCAGCTGTTGATAGGTCTTGCTTGGATCTCTTCTTACTGTTTTTGTGGACAACTGCTCAAATTAGATTCGTCACTCTTGGCTTGCAGTGATTTTAAATTGAAATGGAATATATTAAAGCAACCAACCACGCTGATTATATTGCAAGCCTCATTTAATTTCATACATTCACACATTATGGTGAAAAGCATGATTTTTTTTTTTTTTTAATGCATGATTGTGGCTGTACCTTTAGCAGCTCCAAAGGTCACCTGTAATCGGTGCATAATTTATTAGTGTTAGATACCTGATTTTTGAAAGCACATTCCACAATACTGCTGCATATACATTAAAGGTGGAGACTGTTGGGGGGGTGGAAAACAAGCCCAAATTGTTCTCATTTCACCAATATGCTGTTCTTGATACCATCCAAGTCCTTACTGGTCACTAGGCTGCTGCATTGAAACCTGCATTCATAATTGGACAATTGTTCCATAGATTGAAGAATTGTCCATTCTGAAAGCAGTGAGACACTGGAGCATTCATTAGGCATTATAGAGATGGTAATGTGTTGTTATGAAAGTATTCCTCTTTCTAGGTGATCAGATGACAATATTTCCCTGTGTTGTTCACAATAATGATGTTTCTTAAAGTTTTTCCTCGTGCTTTGCTAACTGGCACCTTTGGGAAGCTTGGTAGAATCTTCCAGGTAACGGTCAACAGGATAAATTTTTACACAAGCTCACTGTATCCATCTCCTTGCTGTTGTCTTTGAAAATAAATCTCTTCAGTATTTCCCTCTACTTGCTCAGATCTAAATGTCCTGAAAGTTAATATCACAGAATCACAGAACTGTAGAGGTTGGAAGGGACCTCCAGACATCATTGAGTACAACCTCCCTGCCAAGGTAGGATCCCCTAGGGTAGTTCACAGGAATGCATCCAGGTGGGTTTGGAATATCTCCAGAGAAAGAAACTCCACAACCTCTCTGGGCAGCCTGCTCCAGGGTTCCGTCACCCTCACCCTAAACAAGTTTCTCCTCATGTTGAGCTGAAACCTTCTGTGTTTTAGTTTGTAGCTGCTGCTCCTTGTATTATTGCTGCTGACCACCAAAAAGAGCTTGGCCCTCTCCACTTGACACCCACCCCTCAGATATCTGTATATATTGATCAGATCTCCTCTCAGCCTTCTCTTCTCCAGACTAAACAGCCCCAGGGCTCTCAGTCGCTCTTCACAGGGGAGATGCTCAAGTCCCCCACTCATCCTTGTGGCTCTCCACTGGACTCTGTCCAGCAGGTCCCTGTCTCTCTTGAACTGGGGAGCCCAAAACTGGACACACTATTCCAGATGTGGTCTCACCAGGGCCGAGTAGAGGGGAAGAAGAACCTTCCTAGACCTGCTTGCCACACTTTTCCTGATGCCCCCCAGGATGCCATTGGCTCTCTTGACCACAAGGGCACATTGCTGTCCCATGCAGAACTTGCTGCCCACCAGCACTCCAAGGTCTTTCTCCACAAAACTGCTTTCCAGCAGGACAACCCTAACCTGTACAGGTGCCTGTGTAAAATATGGTGAATATTTGGTTCTTGCAAAATGCTATCAGTTTAAATTCACGTTTTAAAGCAAATCTTTTCAGGTTTGTGTGTCACTTCATACAAAAGAGTCGTAGCCACACAGTAGCTTTCAATAAGAATTCTTGTAGTATTTTTTGGAACTTGATGCTTGTGCTTTTAATGTAATTTATGCACAGAAAAAATACTGCTTGCTCCAGAATTTTGAAAATATTTTGCAGTGTCGCTCTGTGCATGACTGTTTTCTTTGAAAAAGGAAATATTCTCCAGATAGCTGTTGCTGATCCATGGCAAAGTTAAGACACTGGTCACTTGGTCTTTACCTGAATGGCACCCACACTGGGTCAGACTGGGGTTCACCCCATTAGCTTAATCTCTTGATTTACCAATAACCAACTGGATCTGAAGGAAATGTCTCCTTAAAAAGGTACTGTGGAAACTTGGTCAAATTACATTTCATGTCAACCCTCAACAGCTTAAAGTTAACATTAGTTAACATTTTCCTTTTACTATTTTTATACTGTATGAAGAAAAGCCACTTCAGGGCCTTCTGTGGCTAAAAGGTCACTGTGAAATTCTCAAAACTGTTTAGTTTTGCTCCTGTAAGAGACCCATGACCAAGAAATAAAACTGAAGAGGAGTTACCATAGAATAGCAGCACTGTTTAAAGACAGTATGCCTCATAGGTGTCATTAAAGCACCTGTAGCCTTTCTGTCACTCATACAACAGCAGATACCAAAGTGAGAGACCTTTCCAGTTTTCTAAATAGCTTTAGTGTCTCCAGTGGATTTCTGTGGTTGTCTCCATACATTTTTTGTGACTTAGAGTTTGGGGTTTTTGGTCACCAAATTTCAATTCTCAAATCCTTAATTAGCTTTTTCATATATTCTTGTCAATCTCATTTTGCTCTTTTTGTGGTTTTTATGTTTGATCTGTTAAGGAGAGACCTGACTGAGAAGAGAGTAAATCTGTTTATTTGGTTTAACATAAATACCAAACCAAAAACTGTGATACTTAACTATTTTCATAAATGTCTTAATAATCCAGTGTAATCACAGAATCACAGAACCTTAGAGGTTGGGAGGGACCTCCAGAGATTGAGAACAGCCTCTCTGCCAAGGCAGGATGACCTAGGGTAGTTTGCACAGGAATGCATCCAGATGGGTTTGGAAAGTCTCAAGGAGATTCCACCACCTCTCTGGGCAGCCCATTACAATGCCAATCCCTCTCTCTGTCGACAACTTCGTCCTAATATCCAACCTACACCTCCCCCAGCACAACTTGAGACTGTGTCCCCTCATTCTCTTGCTGGTTCCCTGGGAGAAGAGCCCAACCCCCCCTGGCTACAACCTCCTTTCAGGTAGTTGTAGGTAGCAATACGGTCTGCCTGAGCCTCGTCTTTTCCAGGCTGCATGCCCCCAGCTCCCTCAGCCTCTCCTCATAGGGCTGTACTCCAGGCCCCTCACCAGCCTTGGTGCCCTTTTCTGGACATGCTCCAGCCCCTCATCATCTCTCTCAAATTGAATGGCCCAGAACTGGACACAGGACTCAAGGTGTGGCCTGACCAGTGCTGTGTCCAGGGGCAGAATAACCTCCCTGGTCCTGCTGCCCACACTGTTCCTGAGCCAGGCCAGGATGCCATTGGCTCTTCTGCCCACCTGGGCACACTGCTCTTCAGCTACTATCTACCAGCACCCCCAAGTCTCTCTCTGCCTGGCTGCTCTCCAGCCTCTCTGTCCCCAGCCTGTGGCGCTGCTTGGGGTTGTATGTGTGTTACAGCCTGGAGAAGAGACCTCATAGCGGTCTTCCAGTACCTGAAGGGGGGCTACAAGAAGGCTGCAGAGAGACTGTTTACAGAGGCCTGGAGTGATAGGACATGGAGCAACGGTTTGAAATTAGAGGAGAGTAGATTTGGATTTGATGTTAAGAACAAATTTTTTAGCATGAGGGTGATGGAACACTGCAGCAGGTTGCCCAGGAAAGTAGTTAAGGCTCCATCCTTGGAAATATTCAGGTTCAGCCTCAGTGGGGTTCTGGGCAACCTGATCTAATGGACGATGTCCCTGCTGACTGCAAGGAGGTCCTGCAGACCTTTGGAGGTCCCTTCCAATACAAACCATTCTACAATACTATCCACATCTGTTTTAGATAATTAATTAGGGAGGCAGGTGTTCCTAGGATTAAAAAAAATCACATCCGTTTTAACCACGTATATTAAATGCCTTGAACAAGACTTCTTGATCAAAAGCTCCCTCAAACTATTGTGTGTCTTAGAATGCACCTATCTGTTGAAATCTTTTCTGACCACTTTGGTTCCCATTTGCAACTGAAACCCAGTTTTGAGTATAGGACTTTGCCTGGTGTACTGAGCAAAACAGGGCATGAGCACTCTGTGTGAGAATCCACATGCAAGTTACTTAACAAGTCCTAGAGGCTTAATGCGGACTTTGGTAAGTAGTTGCCAGCATCAATCTAATGCCATAATATTTACTCAGATCTAATCAACTCTATTAGCTAGTTCTTCAGCGCTGATTCTGAGGTTTTTCCCTTGGCCTGGAGTGTTCATGTTCTTTCCTGGATTTGATGGATCTATACATTTGTATATTTTCACAGTATCACAGTATAAGCAAGGTTGGAAGAGACCTCAAAGATCTTCAATCACTTTAATATTCCAATACCAGTACTAATCAATATATTAATTAATGACTTGGATGAGGGCACAGAGTGCACTGTCAGGAAGTTTGCTGATGATACAAAACGGGGTGGAGTGGCTGCCACAGCAAAAGGTTGTGCTGCTATTCGGCAGGAATTAGGCTGGAGAGTTGGACAGGGAGAAATTGAATGAAATTCAACAAGGGCAAGTCTTGCACCTGGGTAACAATAACCCCATGGAGCAGTATATGTTGGGGAATGACCTGCTGGAGAGCAGTGAAGGGGAGAAGGATCTGGGAGCCCTAGTGGATGGAAGGTCGACCGTGAGCCAACAATGTGCTCTTGTGGCCAGTGGCATCCTGGGGGTGATTAGAAGGGCTGTGGTTAGTAGGTCAAGAGAAGTTCTCCTCCTCTCTGCTCTGCCCTGGTGAGGCCACATCTGGAATATTGTGTCCAGTTCTGGGTCCCTCAATTCAAAACCTCAGGGAACTGCTTGAGAGAGTCCAGTGCAGAGCCACAAAAATGCTTAAGGGAGTGGAACATCTCTCTGCTGAGGAAAGGCTGACAGAGCTGGGGCTCCTTAGCTTGGAGAAGAGGAGACTGAGGGGTGACCTCATTCATATTTATAAATATGTGCAGGGTAAGTGCCAGGAGGCTGGAGTCAGGCTCTGCTTGGTGATACACAATGACAGGACAAGGGGCAATGGGTGGAAGTTGAGGCATAGGAAGTTTCATTTAAACACGAGGAGGATTTTTTTTCCCTGTGAGGGTGACAGAACACTGGAACAGGCTGCCCAGGGGGGTTGTGGAGTCTCCCTCTCTAGAGATATTCAAGACCTGCCTGGATGTGTTCCTGTGTGACCTGCTTTAGGTGCTCTTGCACTGCAGAGGCGGTTGGACTGGATGAGCATTTGAGGTCCCTTCCAACCCCTAACATTCTATGATTCTGTTTAGATGAGTTTCAGCAATAGTAGTTTTCTACAAGAATGAAGTTCTAATTGTTATCTTCACGTAAAGTTTGTAATTAGACATACACACACACGCACAAAAAGAAAAAAAATTTCTTCAATGTCACAAATCCAAAGCATTTCTAAGAAAACATTTGTGTCTGTTGTCTTCAGAGCAGTAGATTTGTCTGACAGAGTGTGCTAGAAAGTTCATGTTCTTACTCAGTTCCTCCCATCTAAATTGTGGAGTGCTTAGTCATCTGAACCTGAGATTGTAAAGTGGATTATGTATTCTAAAAAACCATTATAGCTGTGAATAGTACCTGGTATCAGAAGACCTTCACAGTTTCTATCTCATTAAAAAAAAGGCATGCTTGTGTTAGTGGAGACAATTTCAGTAGGCACAACATGCTTACATCTTCCAAGCTTCAGGAAAAAACCTGAGTTAAAAGGGAAGCACTGCTTTCCATGATCTCTAACAAATCATTATCTAAATAAACCTTTCCATCCATCTGAACCCTAACATTTTTCCTTCCCATGTGGCGAATGATGCCGTTCACTTATGTGTGCCATAAATGCATCTTGCCCATTTCATTGTCTGTGAAGTAGGCTCTTACTGGAGATGTAAATGCAGTAAAATGCAGGGAATTGGAAATTTTCGGCATTAATGTCTCAAGGGCTTTTTTTTTTTCTCAGCTTGAGTTTTTCTGCCGCTCTTCTTCAGTGTAAAATATTTGCTTTATTATCCTCTAGTTTTATTCCACGTGATGAAGAAGGCTGCAGTAAAGAGTGATAAGCTTGTAGCAGAAGTGAGTGCTCCATCAATGTGTAAACTGGTGGTGTGCACCTGCTGAATGCGATCAGATGGGGAGCACCAAGACTGCCTGTGATAGGCAGACACTCTTGTAGCTCACTGAATTGAGTCCTGCTAAGTGCTTAAGGATCTTTTTAGGTTTTTACAGGTGCTGAAGGGTTCATGAGGATTCAAAAGGAGTTCGTGTGCACAGGAAGGCTGATGTTCAGGAAGCTGATGGACTTTCCAGGTTCTGGGAGCTGGTTTCAGTAGACAGAACTGCATCACTGGCTGGTCGTGTTGTTCATTCAGAGTATTTGCTTTTCTTCTCTCCAAGGCAGAATTTGAGGGTAGATGAATCTTTAGTCAGACCAAATATGGCCCTCTTTTGTTTGTAGTGTATGTGTGCTGTATCATGTAAGGCTCTCATGCTGTGAAGGATAAAACATCTTAGAAAAGGGAGATGGATGTCTAACCTTATGGATAGGAGACATCACTTTCATCGGCAGTGCTGTAATACCAGCAGGACAATGTGCAGCACTTTCCTCCCTTTGCAAACATTAAATTGTTGCTGCAGTGCAGCTCCACATGAAGCTCTCACAGGACACAACAGCTGAGGGTGGCCTCACTGGCCCCACACAGCTGGTGAAAGCAGTTCACAGGACATGTTAAAGTGACTTTTTGTTTCCTTCAGAGCATGTAGCTGCCTGATTCATTAATACACTGGGGACAGTCACATTGCTTCCTGATCTGAACTTTTATTTAATCAATGGCATGAGGAATTTGACCATGTCAAGGTTGCTATTTAAAATTTATACAAAGGTAGTTTGCCATTGAGGGAGGGTTGAACCAGGCAGTTAAATAGAAAGCAGCAGGAAAAGACCATGACCATTTCTCCTCCACTCACAAAATGGTAATCTTTATACCTTACCTTCAGTGTACTCTTCAAGTGGCCAACCTGTTGGCTGCAGTAAATCTTCATTGTTTTCTGGTTTTCCTTTTTAACCAATGTCAAAGCAACAACTGGTCATCCAGGTCCTAACTGGTGTAGATGCTATGACAAATGAAAGCTTTCAAAGTAAAGTTTGAAGAAATGTAGCCAATATCTCTTGAGTTTTCTCTTGGTTCTGCAGACTACATTAGAAATATGCGGACGACTCTTTTATCATAGCTTGGATATCTGATTTCGCTGTTACTATCAAAACTGGATGTACCACTTCCAGCAGAATTTTAAGAAGGTGAAGGGTTGTGGCTAGTAGGTTGAGAGAGGTTCTTCTGCCCCCCCTACTCTTCCCTGGTGAGGCCACATCTGGAGTACTGTGGCCCCCCCAGTTCAAGAGGCACATAGAACTGCTTGAGAGAGTCCAGCGCAGAGCCACAAAGATGATGAAGGGAATGGAACATCTCTGTTACGAGAAGAGCCTGAGGGAGTTGGGGCTGTGCTGCTTGGAGAAGAGGAGACTGAGGGGTCACCTCATCAATGTTTATAAATATGTGCAGGGTGAGTGCCAGGAGGATGGAGCCAGGCTCTGCTAGGTGATGCCCAGTGCCAGGACAAGGGGCAATGGGTGGAAGCTGAGGCATAGGAAGTTTCATTTAAACATGAGGAAGAATTTTTTCCCTGCAAGGGTGACAGAACACTGGAACAGGCTGCCCAGGGGGATCGTGGAGTCTCCCCCTCTGGAAATATTCAAACCCTGCCTGGATGTGTTCCTGTGTGATCTGGTCTAGGTGCTCCTGCTCTGGCAGGGGAGTTGGACTGGATGAGCTTTGGAGGTCCCTTCCAGTCCCTGACATTCTATGATTTCTATGATTCTATGAATACCTGATCTAAGTACAGATTAAAAAAATCTTATAGTTTCAAGATCCAGCTCCTTTGTTGTATTCTTTCCTCCCTCTCTGAAAGACAGAGGTGAGGCTTTCATCCACAAAGACTTTTGATGAGACTGAACACTGCCCAAATTTAAATGAGATTCAAACTGTGCCTCACCCAAGAGAATGACTTACAGTAACTCTTACTCGTCTATCTTCAGCAATAGAGGAGGAATGTTTTGTGCCATCAGAAAATACAGGTGCCAACAGAGACCTCTCTGAAACAAAAAATGGAAATGTAGTGTACTGGTTTACCTCTTCTCTCAGAAGTCTGGGTTCACATTGTTGGTTATTATTTGTATTATGCTGCTATCTAGAGGTCTGATGCACCACAAATAGGCAATTTTGAAGACCACTCCTGCCTATACAATTTTCAGAGCAAGAGAAACCAGTAGGTCAGAGGAGGAGGTGCCATTGAACCTGTTCTACAGACAAAAAGTGAAACCTGAATTAATTCAGCAACTGGTCCAGTGTGATGTGGGAAAGTGGTGGCAAAGCCGAGTGTAGCGCCTACATCTTTGGAAGGAAGATTCAGTCCTCAGCAACTGTAAAAGCAATGTGAATAGTCTTGTCCTTTTTTCATTCATGTTTCTCTGATGATGCAGGTAAAGCAGGAAACTGATAATGTCTTCCAGTTAAGGACATCTCAGTTTCCTGAGCACTTGAAGTGGAGAGATTTATATTAAGCTTCAATAAAGGCAAAGAATGGTGGACGCTTTTAGTTAAGTCATGGTAGCAGATTTCTTCATTACTTTGTTTCTGATTTATTCTGTGGGTTTTGTTCGCTCCTTGACTTGTCTTTGGTTGTCTTGGCTTCAGTCAGCTCTGGGGTTTGATATTGTAGGGCTTTTCTGTTCATCTGCTTTTCTGTTTTTTACTTAACCTTGATTTTCAACCAACGCATCTCCGAACTGCCTTTGTAAAGGAAAACAATTCCCAGCATTTTCATCTTGGTGGGATGTGCTCTTTTTCAGTTATCCCTAATTCAGTTAGAAGCTGCACAAAATTGACTCTCATTTTGAACAGGCTTGCAGAACCCAAACCCAGTGCATTTTAGATCTGTTACTCTACAAAGAACTACGCCACCTGGCTAAGGAAAAGTGGTGTCAGGCTTACCAGCTCGTTCATCTCTTACTGCTGTCTCATTTTTTGCAGCATTTGGCCAAAAGGAAGAATAGATCATGATTCTAAAATAGCCTCTGAGACCTGAGAAAGTCAGTGAGGATGTTTTCCTTCTATAAAATAATTCACTGGAAAATAGGAAAAAGAGGATGCAAGGCCAGTTACATACCATGGGAAAATTAATGTCTTCCAATTCTGCCATAATAATTATTTCCTCCTTCCCCATTTCTCCTAAGCAAATATACTCAGGATACTCTTCAGTGATAGTATATATAAAGGATATCCTCCAAAAAGAGATTGGCAGGTTTAATTTGTTTGATGTGTGCAATCACAGTCCATGTTAAATTCAAAACGTTTGTCCAATCAAGAGTTCAATATAGAAAAGAGGCAGTAACAAGCATGCAGTATGCTGTAATAAAGAAATCTGTTGATTGAAAACAGTTTGTGTGTTTTGGAAATGATAGGGAATGTAATTGGTAAGAAAGAAAAGGATAGGGCTTCAGAAATAATAGGAAACAGGGCATATTTTTCTACTGATAATGCTAACTCAATTTAACAGTATTCTGGTGCTGAATTTTCTTAGTTGGTAAAATAGGTCTGGTAGATCTTCCAGTAGTCTAAATTTCATGATTAGTGGAAAGAGCTCTTTATTTTGATGGTGCCAACTTTAGTGTGTTGAATTTCAACATTAATGACCCTCTTTCTTTCTCTTGTGGGGTTTTTTTTTTCCCCACCTCTGTTTCCTAACCCTTAGGAAGTATATATATAGAAGGAGAAGAAGATTTGGCAGGCGAGCTTCTCAGTCAGACACGACTTTAAAAAAGACAGCTGAGTGCTTTTAGGAACTTTCAAAGGCTGTTTGGTAGGCTGTATGAGATGAAAAGACCTTGATGTGTCAGGCTAACATCAGTATATCTTACAAACTTTAATGATTCTAAACCTAATCATAACTGAAGTTCAGGACAAGCTCAACAATTCACCCTTGCTTTGCACCACACCTTCTGTATAGTCTTTCTTTTTTCTTTTTTTTTTTTTTTTTTTTGCTGCAACTCACTCAGAAGAACTCTTTCTATTTATGGAGCAGTAAGTACTTGAATAGACTTTTAGCATATGGATCATATCTATGCAGTCTTGCAGTGCTGTCAGTCTTGAAAATAGTGAGGTTTTGGAGGCTTATTTCATGTTTTTAAATTTCTGAGGATCAGACCTCTGTTTTGTTTCTTACCTTTTGCTTTACCGTGTGTGTAAAGCTTATATTAGGGTATTAATATATTTAATTTTTTGTTGTTAAATGGACATGTAGCTGCAGCTGTTTATGCAGTAATTGTTATGGTGCTTTAAAACTCTTACAATCTAGGAGGAGGAAGTCCTTGAGACTCAAAAGCTAGGAAATAATACAGCCAGTAATGTGATTTTATATGGGAAAGATTAATTTATCACTAAATTTCTCAATCATTTTATTCTATGTTTTATACTGTGATAACATATGACTCATATTATATGAGGTTATCCCATATTTAGAGATAAAATTATACCTAAGTGGTCATGGCAGTTGTGGGAAATGGAACGTGTCAGGCTGAGTTTTTGTTCAAGTATTCTCATCTGATGATCATAAATATTATGACATTTTGAAGAAGGGCTCTTAAGACTCAGGGAAAAAAAATTATCATTATATGCAAAAACACAAAGATGTCCCTATTAGTTTGAGCAGTTGAGCTGTATCAGACTGAACTCGTGGCTGAGGAGCTGCACACCTGCATACAGTGATTTTGAGGGGGTGATGGGTGTTCGTGGAGTGGTAACCCACTACAGGTAAATCCAACAGGATCCGGTGCTTGGTAAACTCACAGAAACTCTTTCTCACTGCAAGAAAGATACTGAGGTTCTGGAGCAGGTCCAGGGGAGAGTGACGAGACTGGGGGAAGGGACTGGAGGGAAAGTCTGATGAGGAGAGGCTATGGGAGCTGAGGTTGGTTAGCCTGGAGAAGAGGAGACTCAGGGAGGACCTTATCACGCTCTACAGATACCTGAAGGGAAGCTGTAATAAAGTGGGGGTCTGGCTCTTCTCCCAGACATCTTGTAACAAGACAAGAGGGCCTGGCCTCAAGCTATGCCAGGGGAGGTTTAGGCTGGATGTTAGGAAGCAGTTCCTCATGGAAAGGGAAATTAAGACACAGGAATGAACTGCCCAGGGAGGTGGTGGAGTCACTGTCCCTGGAGGTGTCTAAAGACAGATTGGATGTGGCACTTAGTGCCATGGTCTGCTTGTTGTGGTGGTGCTGGGTCATAGGCTGGACTTAATGATCTCAGAGTCTATTCCAGCCTCAGTAATTCTGTGATTCTGTGAAATCTCTTCCTTATCAAAGATGTATACAAATTCTTCTATGTCCACAGCAAAGGCAGAATGAAATATCATCAGTCTGGCAGCATTTAAACTTATTGTGCCTGACTCTGGCTACTTTGACTTCACAAGGGGTAACTCATCATTTGCTCTTATACAATGATATTGGAGGCTTCTTTTACTAAGCTTTTAGGTTCAATACTTCCCTCCCCAGAACCAGTGAGATAAAAAATCCATAAAAGCATCATCACACACACAGAATGTTTTATTCTTTCTCAAGAACTTCAAGCTGAATCTTAGGACCTCATCAAATGTTTGTTCTTTTAAAACCAGAACTGTAGAATAAAGGTGATTTTTACATACACCTGAAGTGTAGAAGTGACAATAAATGTGATCTACAGCCAGCAATGAGCAGGATATTTTTTGCTCATAGCTTTTTACTAGCAATCAGTTATGGTTGAGATGTTGCTGCTGGTCGAGAAATGATCATAGAAGGCTATCAACACAATCCTTTGAAGGTTGTGTTTGAAGCCCTGTAGATACTGGGGATTTCTCTCCAAGGGGTAGTTGTTTTCTTGCAATCAGAAATCTTCCTTAACACCTTCAGAGGAAACCTTTAAATATTGCAGTCCACTGCCTTGTTTCTAGTCAGTGTGTTAGAATACATGAAAAAAGATTTGTCGGTATGCTTGGTAAAAGAGCTGATTCCATTCTCTCCGCTCTTTCTACATACGTGTTTGAAGAGAGAAGTTCTTCCTTTGTGTATTTTGGTGTCGACAGTTTCCAATCTTAAATGATGGACAACAAGTTAACAACATAAAATGGGTGTTGACAGTTCTTGAAAATGAAATAATGTTTGATACAACCTCAAGTTTCTCTCTGAACTTCGACCAAACAATAGAAAAACCTTAAAAAAACGAGGGGCCCTGTGCTGTCAAGCACAGAATTACACAGGGGGAAAAAATTAATCTAAAGGCTGAGGGAGAAGTCTGGGTTCTCTTGCATGATATTTAACAGCAATGGTAAGAAGAGGGATGTTTCTTTCTTTGTGTAATGTGCAGTAGTTACAATAAACACAAGATTTCCAAATCTCAGAGGACTCTTGACAGTTGCTTGATAACAGCTTTTTTCACTCCATAGTTTTGACAGTTTGTATGTGTTGCCATATCTAGTGTAAACTAAAACATCACTGTCATTCTTTTTTTCTTTCTTATGTGGCTTCCTTTTCTTTATTTTTTTTCCTCCCTGTCTTTAGGATAATGAAAAAACACGGGCTTTTAATTTGTAGCCTTGAGTAAGACAAATTATGAGTGGAGAGTGACATGGGTTTGACTTTTGAAATAGATTGAATAGAGGGGGGTTTGTCGTTGTTGTTGTGTTGTTTTGGGGGGTGTTTTTTTAATTGTTTCATTAAAACCGTGTGTGTTTCTGGGCTAACTTTGACCTAACCTGTCAATGTGCACCCCTTAACTATACATGAACATAACTGTGTGGCCACTACAAAAACCCTGCTGTACACAGGATAACTTCTGCATTCACACTGCCATTGCACGTTTGTGTTGGAGATCTCCCTTTTGTTTTTTAATTCACACAGAGGTCCACAGAACTGCAGCACAGGAATTAGCATCTCGCTTCCCAACCTAATGTGCCTTTGCATCCTTTCTCTCACATGTTTCTGAATTATCTGGATGGTAATATTGGAGTGATGCACCACGTTAGAAAAGCTGCTGGGAGGTGAATGTGGCAGGGAGGGACTTGAAGGATGCCTGCTTGGGAGAGGACTGCCAACTCCAGGCAAGGGTACCCTGCTTTCGGCAGCTACTGCTCAGCCCTTTCCTTTGCCACAATAGATTCCATGTCCTAGGTAGAGGACTGCTTTATTTAACCTTTGGAGTTTCTCCCCCCCCTCCCCAACCTTTCTAAGGTTATTTTGTCATCAAACTAAATTTGCTTTAGCACAGCAAAGTGCCCAATGTCGTCATCTGGCATGTTACAGACAAATTCCAATTACTTTTCTGCTTCAAGCTATTGTTAAACACTACGAGCTAGCTGACAGTAAAATTATAAATACAGGTGTTGTCACACTACACTATAATCAGAATTTTAATTTGAATTTTCATTTGTAAAGCCTTTTTAAAAAAAAAAAAAAAAACAGGAAAATGGGAATAGAATTAGTTTTATTGACAGTAAAAAGACATTTTGAAAGCTTCCTAAATCATTACCTGTATTTAGTAGTGGGGAAAAATTGTATATGTCTGTATAAAAAGAAGAGTTTTATTATCACATATTTACTCATTATATTTTTGTGGTAAATAAAACCAGGAAGATGTGTTTGACAGGTGATTGATGTAGCTCAGTACGTTTTCACTTCATCAGAACAATAGACAGGCATAAATATATATTTGCTTTTTGTTTTGTTCTGCTGTTACTAATGCAAGGCTGCGATAAAAATCTTCAAATTAAAGTAAAGCCTGTTGAGTCTACATGCAGTGCTAAACTTTTTATTTTGCAATTTTCTCCTCTTACATAATCATTCTTTGCTGCCTTTTTTCCCCCCTTTTTTTTTCTTTTTTCCTTTTTTTTTTTTTCTCCTCCTTTTTCTTTGCTTGGTGGTTGGAGCGGTTCCCCCTTCTCAAGACCCTTCTTTCTTTTTTTTTTTTTTTTTCTTTTTTTTTCTTTTTTTTTCTTTCTTTTTTCCTTCTTTTTTTTTTCCTCAAGGCATTTAGTGTCGTGTCTGCCAGATTTCAGTGATGAGCAGCGAATTGCTTTTAAAGTGGGCATTATGCCAGTTCAGCAGCACAATGGAAAACCAATCTTCCACCATTCTACTTTTGATGCTGTTATTGTAGCATTTTAGATAACTGCTGCCACAAAAAAAAAAAAGATGTGCTCAATTGCTACCAGTTAGTCAAGTTAAATCCAGAGTAGCATTAAAATTACTCTGAAAACTGTTTGTCAGAGGTCATGTGCTGTCTGTGGCTACAGCGCATAGGATAGATGTTCTGTGCTGTGTGAGGTTGGGGTTTTGGTTGGTTTTTTTGTTGTTTTCTTTTTTTGCTGTTGGTTTTTTTTTTGCTTTTGCTTTATTATTACTGTGACTGACCAGCTCTCTAAATAGCCCTTCACCACCTGTTTACTTATTGTCTTCACCCCGCTGCTGAAAAATATGTGTCAAGCAGGAATGTTGTAAAGTTTCTCTAAAGTGCTGGAAATAGCAGGGGAGTGAGTTGTTCGGGGTGCTGTAGTTTGTACAGTGTGAAAACAAAACAACAGGGGGAAAAAAAAAAGAGAGAGAGAAAAGAGCAAGAACATAATTCTCTGGTTTCTGTAGCAAGATTACTGTTTTCATCTTTTTTATCTTCACTTTTCAACCACTGAGTTCACTTTGCTATTTTTTTTTTTTAATAGCACAAATGGAATTTATCCGCTTTCTCACTCTCTTCCCCTTCAGCTCCTCCTCCTCTTCCTCTTTATTCTGCTGGCTTTGCTTGTGAATGAAAGAGTCTGTTACTACCGCTGTAGGACAGATGGCAGTTGTGGAGGGGGGATTATAACACTAGGTGACTTTTAAATCAGTTGTTTTCCAATAAAACACAAACAGGAAGATTATTTATGGGTGGTGGGAATTAAAAGAGCAAGGATATTTTACTTGCCTCTGGCCGAGACTTTGTTTTATGAATAATGTAATGCCTACGCAGCCTGAATATTTGTTTCACCTGCTTGCATCACTGTAAAATGTGTGTTCTGCTATATTATGTCCTGGCCTTTTTTTTTTCATCAAGGAAACAGCCTTTTGCATCTGTCACTGGGTTGCGGGAGCGTAGGACTGCAGATTATGGCCACGGTCACCTCCTGTGGGACACTGAAAGAGCTGATTAAGCTGTGAATTTCAACCATGTATTTAGACACCTAAATAACATACCAAATTTTCAAAGGACTTAGCATTTGTAGCCTGGTAAGCGTGTTAGCACTGCAGTGGCCCATGGTGAAGATTAGGGAATGTATTTAGGCATCTAAGTAGGCGGTGCTAGTAGAGGGCTTTGAAAATCTTCGCCATAGTCCACAAGTTGCTCTTTCTCTGTGGGACAGGAATGGAACCTAGCTCATGGGAACAGCTTCAGGAGGAGCAAGTGCTTTAGAATCTCCTCAATAGGTGGCAGTGTGGAAGTGCACAGTTGTCACAAGTGGGGAGTTTTTAGTATTGTTCTTAAAGATGGGCACTTCCATACTGGTTCTGTTGAATTGTAGCCATTGAGGGTTTGCTGCCTTAGTAGAAGAAATGTTGGGAGTTCTTTTTTTTTTTTCCTTCAGGGAGGCTCTGTTGGTGGTGCAGGTAGGTCATATATAGTTGCTACTGCTAATATCTGTAAGTCATTACAAGTCTTTTCACCCATGGGTTTTTTTCAGAGCTCCATGTGCCAGGTAAATAGCTTTAAACAATTGTTATGGGGACAGAATGACCAGAAAAGTGAGGAAGGGTCCTTGTTCGTAGAGTCGAGGAGTAAAAGCAATACCATCTGCCTCAGGGAAGTAAAACAAAGTCCGCCAGGCAACACGATTGAAAAGTTAAAGTGCAAAGAACCTTAGCGATGCACACACATATATCTATTAAGTAGTTAATCTAAATAACAGTGATTTAAAATCCAAGGTGAGCCCTAGATGAGTTCTGAAGACAAAATATGAGTGTAACTCCACGAGAAACACTTCATACGTAAGGCAATTATGCCTATATCTAAGTTTGAGAGATTTTTTGTTTTCCTTCTGGTTTTATTTTAGTCTTTCTTTTTTAAAACTCAAATTCAAGTTTGCAGGGATTATTGCACTAATTTCCTTGATCACATATCAGCAGACTTGGCTTCCTCCTGAGGGGCTTGCAGAATTTAACCGTATGCTTTTACATAGTCTCTGGACCTAAATGCTTTCTCAGAAAGACCTGTAGAATGCATGTCCACTGAAGTCAGTCTTAGATGTAAATAGGGCAGAAAACCAGATAGATAAATTAAGACCAGAAGGAAACATAAGCCCCTGGAGTTCAGTCACAATGACTCAGAAGCACAACCATTTCAGGAACGGATTTTTCTTCTTTTAAAACTGTTTTCTTCATTCACTGGTTTTGCTGATGGGAAAGGAAAATTATTCATTGGAGTAGGGTTTTTATTATTTATACACATGGTACATACTCTTTCTGCTTGGCCAATATTCTGGGGACATGACATGTTAAGACATTGCAGAATTCCTCACTGAAGTGCCACCTACAGGAAAAAATACAGGAAGCATACACAGAGCAGCAATTTCAGAGCTAGTATCTTCTGCAGCCAAGGAGAGAGGGAGGGAACAGACTCTTGAACAGAACAAAACCCAGTTTTTACAGGTCTCAAACTTATTATTCAGTTTCTCAGAAAATAGTGCGAGGGTAGTTTTCTAGGAAGAAGATATAAAAGCAAGGATTCAGATACCTACTAAGTGTTAAAAAAACACTGCAACAAAAAGGCATTTTAGGCTGTGAAATCAGCTGTCTGGGTTTTTAAGTGGGAAAATTAATTGAGATGACTGTTAGGGCTCCTTGAGGAGAAAATGTTACACTGAACTGCAGTACAGTATAAATGAGGAGTAGTGGGGCTGAAACCTTGCCCTCGTCCACTCTTTTCTCTTCAGTTTGAATGCTGCACCAAAGAATAGCTAACAAGAAGAAACAGGCTTTAGACTGAAGACAACAATTCAGAAGTATATGATGTATATACTCATGTCATCACCTTCACATTTTCAGCATTAAGCATACAGACTCTTAATAATATTCATGGGGCAAGTTGAAACTTTGTGCTTTTTAGTGTATGTGATCCATATAGAGTGGGCTGCAAGAAGATTGAGATTACCTTTGCCATGGCACATTGCTTCTCTGGTCAATCATTTTTGTCTTGGTGCCTAAGGTCCCTTCCAACCCAAACCATTCTATGATTCTATGATTGAACCCTTCAGAGCAAGCAACAAAATGTACAAAATGGTTTTCAGAGCCACCTTGAAAACTCCTTTTTTTGTGAAGAAGCTCACATATGTTCTCACAGTGTCAGAAACATTACAGGGCTTTTGCCCACTTCACTTCCTTTGAGCTCTTCAATTTCAGAGTTGAGAAACTCTACTAAAACCAAGTTAAACCGCAGGCAACTTAGAAATGAGATCCATAGAGTCATAGAATGGGTTTAAGTTTGATTAGGAAAGTTAAGACTGAAGTTGAAATTCTGTGGCATAACTGCATTATGTTCATCCATGGCAGTTGTTCAAGTGAACTGCTGGTGGTAATCCAGTTACTTCTGGTAGTTTGTTGAGGATTGTCTGGTTCAATGGGCTGTTGGTTTCATTCATTACCTATCACTTCTAACTGCTAAATCACACTGGAAAAGATGGAAGTATGATTTTAAAAAATATATTTATGCTTTTTTATATATATATATATATATATAATTTTTTATATATATAAATAAAACAATAGCAACAAAATTTAAAGAAAACAAATTATTTTTTTTAAAGGACCAAAACCTGTAAATTCTCTTGGAAGGGTAACTTTTATTTTTTAAAGGTACCTTTAATAGAGTCACAGTACAAAAACAGAGCAGTGTTTGCTGTTCTGATAAGGAAGTTCGCCTGAATCTGTCCCTATTAAAATATTACCTAGCCTGTGTAAACATTTAAAAGTCTTGGTTTGGTGCCTCTAGCACTACATGAAGAATTAAATTTAACTACAGAAAGAAAACCTGAAAATTCCTTGCAGTGCCAGTGGATAAGCTTTAAAGCTGTGGACAGCTGAGATCAGAATTTTGCCCTAAAAGCAATGTGTAAAAAACCTAACTGGAACAAAAAAAATATTTATGTGTGTGCATTATTCAGCTATGATTTATGCTGTGGATAGGACAGATCTGATTCTCACAGCCTGTCTGGCTATGGCAGGTGCATTTTATGTACGTATACACACAGTTTAAAGCCCTTTAGATTACCAGGGTACATTATGTATAGGAGAATGTCTCACTTGATGCTATAGTATTTCCGTAATGGGTTCACTGTGGCATAGATGTCTTGCTTTAGAAGTATTTTTTG
>WBNM01018191.1:15440-32940 GCA_013399055.1 Ramphastos sulfuratus | reverse complement strand
GAGCTCCCAGCTCCTGTTCTCTTATAATTGAAACTTAAAATTGGCCTCATTACTTCAACGAGGCCCCTCATATTTCTCCTTTTTTTTTTTTTGGTCCATCCTTTTCCTGCTCGCCTCTATGAGGGTAATTGCATCTAAGAAATGTTTGAAGCGTACTGCCAGAAAGGTTGTGGCATATAATTGAAGTTTATATTCAATGGTGGGGTGAGACAGCTTGGCACTTTGTTAGTGGGACAGCTGAAGGCTGAATTGGAGCCGTGCATGGGCCTGTATTTTTGGTTCTTACTTTCAGCCCTGGTTTATTGTTTGCCTGGTTGTTCCCATGTGCCTTCCTGCTCTGCTTGCGTGTGCCAGCTGCTTCTGCTCATCAGTAGGTTTCATCTTGGTTCCTCCTGTAGCCTAGGCTCAAGCTACAAGGATGATATTTTCCACAGTTCCTTGGTGTTTTGCTAGCATGTGAGCAGTGGCAAATGAACCCACTGGTGTGTGACTTAGCTTGAAAATGCATGCATTGCTTAGTGCTGAATTCATGGCAATGCGAGTTCAGGGGCTTTATGGTTCTGCTTATTATAACTTCTGATGTTTGATTAATTAAACCAAACATTTCAATAACTTTGAGATCTTGAAATGTATTTATGCTGTAGTGACTTCAGTCTACTTCACGAACAGATAAGTTTTTACTGTATTGGTGCTGTAGTTTTAAGGGGATTTAAATTCTGCTGATAAACCCAGTGTCATTACTGTCTGGGTAATGGTGACAATGTGATATCTTTAGCCTGGCATCATCCTCTGCTTGCTTACTGCCCTAAGTTGGCGATAGAAATACCCCAAACTGAATACAGCATCCCTCTTCACAAGGATGCATGAAAGGTGCTTACCAAAATGCTTTTAATCAACTTATTCAATTACTCAGACTGGCATTGTTAATTTCATTTTGAAAGATTGACAGCATCATGCAAGGCAATTGAGTTCAGTGGAACTTTGTGAATAAGATGAAAAACCCAAGCAGGTGGCAACTGCTCAGTAAAACACTGACTGCTTGTGTCATACGCAGGAGTTAATCTGCTGAGCTCATCTTAAAACACTGGAGGCTCTGCAAAAGATATTTGTCAATCCTCAAGGAGGAGAATTCACAGACCTCAAAACTGTAATAGCTATTTCTGTTACTGTGCCTCCCTTCCCTGCAGTCCTTGACTTGGCTGCCAAGACAAAGGTCACCCAGTGGGATGTTTTCATCTCAGTCACATCACAGAAAGAAGTCATCACAGAGCTGAAGCATTTCTTCTTGAGGTGAACTCAAACCCCTCACCTTCAAACCCTTCTCTTAAATAAAAGCTCAGCTGTGTCAGAGACAACTGAGTTTTCATCTTGACTCATACTGTGTAGTAAAAGCCGTTTGAGAGGGGATGGAAGCGCTTCTGTTAGATGTTCAGAGCATGAGAAAGGTAGTGCTGGTGTTGTGACAGGAAGAAATGAGACAGCATCTTCTGGGTGAAGCTAGTGAGCAACAGAAGATTGTGTTGGTTCCTCACAAGAGACAGTCTTAATGCTGTGCCTAAATGGCTTTAGAGCTTGACCTTTATGTAGCTGTGCTGTACTGTACTATCATAGTTCTGTTTGACCTGGAGTCCCTCCAGCCTAACGAGGAGAAAACTGACTGGGAGGGCACCTCCTTCTTCGACATACCCTCCTAGTGTACTCAGCAATGCAGACTTTCTGGTGCTGCCTGTCCCAAGGTGTAACTGCAGACACAGGCTTTCAGGTAGGAATTGGTGTTTCTAGAACATGGAGTTGATTGGAAAGGAGGATCACAACTGCACCAGATCTTCCTCAAGTTGGATCGATGTATGTCAATAAAATATGTTGTTCTTTTAGTCTTTGTAAAGCAAAAGCTGGACAACCACCCAAACAAAATCCCTGGATTTTTTTTTTTTTTTTTTTTGTAATGGCATAAAATCACAACAATTAACAAATACAGCACATGGAGTAGTTGGGGCTTTCCTGCTGAAATCTGTAGAAACCCATGCATGCACACCTGAGTTTGCACGTGCACAAAACATACAAGTGAGAGTAAAAGTCTTGCACTTCAGACATTTCTTCACAGGTGTTATTGATCAGGCATTTGGGAATGGCTCTCTTTTTAACATGTCAGGTGAAACTGATGCTTGCTGGTTGAGACACCAAACATCTCCCCTCCGTTTTAGGGTAGGATAGCATAGAATTTCCTTATTTGTGCTACTGCCCCTTTCCTTCCAACACTTCTATAGTGCTGAGCATCATGATTCCTGTCCTGCACGCAAGACACATGTGAGAACACACAAGGCAGATAATGAGTCTGTCCTAGGTTGTGCCTGTGCTGGTATTAGCAGCCACAGGGATAAGAGAAGTGTGGTTTCCCTCACTTCTGAAGCCAGACTTGGGGTGAAATCTCTTCCTGCTTCAGAGCCCTGGGGACTCTGCATAGTTCTCACCAAGTTAAGGCACCTGCTCATTTTAAATGTGATCCTTTCAGAGCCAGTTGTGCTATCACTTCTTTTCTCTGCTGACTTAGTTAACCTCTGTTTTGCTCTAGTTAGAAAACACTACTGGGCAAGCAGAGTTTCTTGCCAGCAACTGCTGCACTGATGCCAATGGGGCTGAGGGAGCTTCAGCCTCAACACCATATGAAGGTTCACGGTGGCCTCGAACCAGGTAGTACAGCTCTGTGGGTTGGAGGAGACAGAGGGAAGGAAGCAGAAGTTGGAAGACCTTGCCATAACGGTTGTCTTTGCTAGCTACAACAGCCAGCCTCTTTAAAAATAGTATAATTTGAAATAGAAGTGAATGAAAAAACTTTTGGTGGTCATTTAATCTCTGTTGGTTTTGTTGTGTGTGTTTTTTTCCCCCTTTTGTTCTTTTAGAGTATTTGAAGAAAAAGCCATTCAGGAAGGAAGTCGTTGAGGCCTACAAAAGGCTGAAGAGCACAGTGGATAAATGCCTGTCCATGAGTGGCTACTCAGAAGTGAACCTCGGCAAACTCTTCGCCCTCAGTATGGGAAGAAGACCTATGGGAGAGTCCAGTAACTGAAGACATTCATTGATAAAATGTAGGGAGACCTGAGGCTAGATCCTTGTATAACAGTAACGATCTCTTAAGCAATACTCTTGGCATGACATCTTAAAAGTTTTCTGAGAAGAATAAATGGAAGATGAAAAAAAGGATGTGTGATTCACATGGACATGGAATATTTGATGTGTTCTTATCTTCTTTCCTTGGTTGTGAAGCCAGGGTTATTCAAATATGGAGTAGTCGATTCTTGCAATATATTTTGTTGTGCATTTAGCCCTATGAGGGAACAGGGGGTGGGGGAATTGCTGCTTTAATTGGATAATTCCCAGTGAGAGTTGCTGGAATGTAAGTGATCCTAGACTTTGCTCCAGGGTATTTAGTAGAGGTGCTCTCAGGAAGAGAGGTTAGTAGAGGTCTCAGTAGGAGCACTAATGTTTTGCCTTTTCACAGTTTATCTTCTTCCTGATCATAAACATACCAATTAAAAACAAAGCTAAACCTGAATGCCTTTAAATGTCCTAATACCTTCTGAACAGAGGTAGGGCCTCCTCGCTCTCCAGTCTATTAAAGAACAATTGAAACCTGGAGGTGCTAAAAATAAAGATTTTTTTTTTTTTTCCTTTATTAAGAGTCTTCCCATATCTCTTCAAGCACAGTATTTTGCCATGCTGGAAATTGCTGCCTGGCTGCAAAGATATGCACACGTACAAAACCCATTTCTTATATGCAGAGGATATCAATGCATTTCATTTCTTTCCATGCAAAGTATTTGAAAGTAAGGGGCAAATATTTGGGGTGGCTTTGTACCCTGTAACAGTGGAAGGGAAAGCAGAGAATCATTGTTGCTGTTCTGTTGATAATTACTGTGTTGGAGAATTTAAAGGTTTTATAAACAAATTGTATTGTTCGTGTACTTTTAATAAAGTGATAAGCAAGATCTGACAAGAAAAGAGCATAAATTTGGACACATGCTTGTGTACACAAAACACCATACTGGCGTCCGCCATTCAGTTTGCAATGTGATATATTGTAAGGTTATACAAATTGTCTTTTAAATCTTTAACAGTATAAAAATGTAAAGTTTTCTTAACACTTGGAGGGAAAATAAAAGAAAATAAAGTTTTCTAGTAAAAGAGGTTTTGATTTGATCATCTGGCTGTGGAAAATACTCCATGCAAGGTCATGCTGTTCCAAACTTCTCCAGGTTTCACAGAAGTGCTCCTCTGCCTGTTTTTTTTTTGGCTGCCCAGCCAGGAAAGAAAAGGAGCTCGAAGAAAAAGTAAGAGCATCAACATGACTGTGTTGGCCACCAAAGGGATATGCATGCCCGTGTCAGGATATTTTATGACATTTACTTGTCCCTAAGTTGTTCTGTGTCAGAGTGGGTAATGACTATTCGAATATGCCTAAGAACGCAGTCGGCTTCTGAGCAACTTTTGGGGTTGAAACCCTTTCATTTAATTTTTCACTCACGCTGAGCCCAGCACTTGAGAAATGGAACCTACTTGGTTCCCACCCCTGGCAAGCTATGGTTCCTTCCCAACATTTTAGTTGGGTTATGGTAAAAGAGGCTTTTATATGAAGGCTTGTCTTGGGCAGGAGGTGTTGCTCCTTAGACGACTATGTTGATGATGCAGGTCTTTGAAAGATCCCAGCTTCCTGTAATTTCACACAGGGTTTTTATTTTTTTCAGATTTTTTTTTTTGTGTGTCCAACCCAATTAGGATTATCAAGATACTACTGATATTAACCGGGTAGAATGCCTTAGGAAAGTGTAAAGTGTGACCTTCTCCTCCAAACGTTAGGTATACAACTAAAATGGATAGATACAGCATAACCTGACCCAGTGGCACTTGTATGTATCTGTATAATTACAGCTGAAGAGCCTGTTAATTTGCAAGTTTAGGGATGTTTAGATTAAATGAGAGTGTTGTGGAATGACTGTGTAGGGTGCAGCAGCAGATAGTAGCCCTGCGAGGGGCTGTTCCCTCTCGCACAGCCGGCGGAGGAGCCCCGCACTCCTGCGGGAGCAGGCGGGGGGGCAAAACCTTGGCGACCCCCTCCCCGCAAGCCCAGCAAGCCGCCACCCGGGGAGACGAGGAGGGGATCGGAAACGAGGGCTTTTACTCGGAATTAAGGCAGGTTTTGATTCCACTCAAGAGAGTTGGTCAGAGCAGAGCTGAAGACTTGGCAAGGAGTAAACTGGATTCCCCTCCCCTCTCTAAATAAGCTCTGGGCACCGTGCCTCGTCTTGGCCCCGGAGAAAGGCTGTGGGAAACGCAAAATCATCTTTATAGCTTTTAATATTAATCGGAGCTCGTAAATGCAGTGCTGTAAATAATTCGGAAAAGGTTGGAATTCGGAGGTTTACGTTTCGAGGTTGATCTGGCCCGAATCTCCTTCCTCTCCCTTCTCTCCTCCGCTGTTAAAATTAAGGTTTGTGTTTATTTGTATTTATTTGCAGTTGGGGAAGAGGAGTGTTGATGTATGGAGCCGGTAGCCAGGTTTCGCTGCTGACATCTGTGGTACGAATAAACAGCTCCCGTCTGCAAGAGGGCTGTTGCAGTGCCAGGCCCCCTCTTCCCGCCGTCTTGGGCACATCTTTTTGCCCCTTCGCATCCTTCCCCGTCCTCCACAGAGCACCTTAAATGTGCCTTCATTGAATGGTGCTCCCGCACCCTTCTTATAGCAGTTTAATAGATTAACTCATCTGTGCCAGCTTCAAATTTCAGATTAAAATTCCTTCATCCCGAAGGCAGCATTATCAGGTTGTTAGAGGCTGTTTTCAAACCTTGGTTTTGAATAGCAGCGGCTCTGCATTAATTTAACCACTAAGCTAATAAGTAGGTTTCGTTTTGTTATGCTAAGCTTTATTGCTTTTCTTTTGATCAGAATGGTGTTGTTGAGCAAAGCAGCAGACAAGGCATTCTTTGATGAGGGAATTAGCGCTCTATTCTTCCTCTATTATTCATAGCACAGTGGAATATGTAAGTACCTGAGGGTGTCAAAGGAGAGCAGGCTCTATTGCAAAGTGTTCGCCTTGTTTCTCTCAATAGCTGACTATGAGATGATAAACCGCTTAATACACTGCACTAATTGGATGAGAGCAGAAAGAGATGGGAATTAAGGCATGGCGAAAGGAGAAAGTGCTACCAGCCTTCATTCACTCTTTCACCACTTTAACAGCACCAAAGGAGGCACAAGCTTTCTAAAAGCAGACTAGGGGTTTTGTGCGGAGATAAAATGAACCTGTTAGTGGATTCAAGTAATACACTAATTATTGCACAGTATAAATACCACTACTGGTTTTATAACACGGAGGTAAACTTCTTTTGAGAAGGTTATAGGATTGCTTGGCAGCAGTATAGATCCTAATAAGGGACCAGAGTAATAACCCCCTGGATTAACAAAATTGCTGCTTGCAGAAGTATGATTCGGGCTTTTACGAAGATTTCAGCGGAATGAATAAAAATTACTGAATGACATTTCTTAATGCGTAATGGTTTGATAATGATTCCCTTTTCTTTAAGGCAAAAATGTATATTTCAGGCTGCACTGTTAGTAATGTCCGAGGAACAAGCCTTCTTTTCCTCGTACATTGATTATTTTCCCCCCTCTCCTATGGTGGGTTTTAGAAATCAAAAACGCGGGTGAAGGCGGGCAGGGTGGGATTGCGAAGCGCCGTGGGTGGATGCGGGGACCTGCGGGGAAAGGTCGCGGTGGGCTTCCACGCGCGATGCTGTCCCCGTGGCGGCTCCCGGAGCCGGTCCGGCCCCGCAGAGGAGGCCAGCAAAACAGACCAGGCGGTGGCCCCTTGCTGTGCTCAAGTGGCCCGGGGAGCGGGGCTCTTCCACGGTACCCGGCCCGCTGCTGCTGGTGTGGGGTGATACAGCGGTGAGACCAAATCACCTCCAAAAATTCACGACCCCACGCTCCTACGCTCAGGCCAGCCCTGTGCCCACTGCCTTCGGGGTACATCGGGCACAGGAAGGCGTGCGGGGAGCAGAGTTTGCTGCTGCCGTCCCTGCTCCGGGGGGTCACACGTTTCTGTTTCGTGGGACAGGCTGGCGAGAGAGCAGAGTGAAAGAAAAAAAAAAAAAAAAAAGGAAATAAAGGGGCAAAAATATATGTTCTTACCAGGGATACAGAGTGAGCAGGGGTCCAGAGACAAGGAACAGGCGCAGAGAAACTTTTCTGTCTCCTCCTGTCCCCGGGAAGGGTGCGGGGAGAGGGCAAGCAAAGCTCTCCCCATATCCTTGTTTTCTTCCCCTGCCTCTTGTTTTCGGCAGCAGCGGAGCCAGGAGTTGCCCCATCCCTACCAGGGAGGCGCGTGGGGCGGCTTCCCACAGTGTAAGGTCGCCGACACCGCGAAAAGACCCCCTGCCCCCTTCTCGAGCGGGAGGACACGACACGGCGCCCACAGCAAAGCGCAGACAGGTACCACCGTGGGTGCCTTCCCCGGCCTGTGCGAACTGCAAATCTCCTTGCAAACGCGGCCGCCAGCACCTCTTCCTCCCCGGAGGCTCTGGCAATCGCCCCCGGCCAAGCGATCCGCATCCTCCCAAACCCCGTGAGAGGATTCCTCGGCGATCGAAGTGGGGGGGGGGAGGCGGCGGCGGCGCGCAGCCTCGACGGGGCTCAGCCTCGCGAGCCCGCAGTGCGGGCCCACAAGGACTGGGCTTGTTAATGTTTTCCCCCCCCCCCCCCACCCCCCCTCTGCTCTGTTGTTTTTTTTTTTTTTTTTTTTTGTTGTTTTTTTTGTTAAACATATATTTTTGTTTATTTTCTGAACGTGGCACTTCTCCACCGGATTGCAAGGAAAAGTGTTAACAATAACGACATTACACGAAAAAAGTACTGTACCATCGCCTCTTGAGGGTTTCAGAAACCTCTACAGTTAATAAGTTAAATAAAGGGTTTGTACATAAATATTTGTCTAGGAACCCTATTATATCTACAACACAGTAAGAATCTACAGAATGACAAACTTTTACAACGCTACACTGAGTGCAATTGTTTTATAACATTTCAAATATACAAAGCTCTGGATTTTTTTCTTTTTTTTTTTCTTTTTTTTTTTCTTCTTTATAACAATGGTATGTACAGAATCAATAATCACAGTTTAGTGACTTAAACAGTCCATATTCTAGCAGTGTATTTCCCTTTGGTTTGATATAAAAACCTTGGTTGGTGTAGTGATAAAGAATATAACAAGAAAAAAGATATACCCTTTCCCTTAAGTGCACTGGTTATCTTACAGCATCACGTTTACTTTNACTCTCCTCTTCTCTCTCCCCTCCCTAAAAAACCCCGACCCGAACCCCGAGGAGGGCAGCCGTGCCTTAGCACACCTCTTTCCCCGTGCTGTTCCCGGGGAGGATGTTGAGCTGGGTGAGCTGGGCGGCGTGCTCCTTGGCCTTGAGCCGCAGGGCGGCGATGCTGGAGGCCCGCCGGTCGGCGGCGGCGCTGGCCGGGTCCCCTAGCCCCGCCGAGCCCACTGCGCCCTCGGCGGCTGGCGCCGGCTGCCGCAGCAAGGCCGCTGCGCTGGAGGCGCTGCCCAGAGGGGACATGGTGGAAAAGAGCCTGCAAGGGAAGCAGAGACCGCCGTCACCGCTCCGCTCAGCCCTCCTCGCCAGGCGGGGACGCGAGGGGCTCAATGACCAGCTGGGAAAAAAATACGCTGGAGGGCAAAATATTGGGGTGGGACGCACACAAAAAAAGGNCTTCCTTAGCGTATGCAGCTCACCGCATCAACATGTAAAAGTTCTCCAGTGCTCCTAACAGACCACCTTAACACCCCGGGATGTTATTTTAAGATGTGAGAAGCTTCCCCTGCCCTGCTTTTGCTTTGCTTACTTGCCTTTTTTTTTTTTTTTTTTTCTTAATTACAATTCCATTTACTTTTTTTTTTTTTCTTGCCTGATAAACAGAAGGAAAAATATTAAGTGTACATAACGCTAATATATAATAACTTTTATTAGGGCTTTCTTTTTTTCTTCCCCCCTCCCCCGCCCCTTCTCCCTTAATGCTCAGAGAGGAAATTAACACGTCGTACATTTAAGAAATGTACCAGCCAAGGATTTACTTATTCAGGAGCTTGCGAGTGTCGGTTCCCTTGTGTGAGGGCTGATGCGAGAAGCGCTGTCTGTCTCCACGTTCCTAACTCGAGAATCTATCCCAATCTTAGCTGCTGNTGGGGGGGACGAGGAAAAAAAAAAAATCGCCGAGGCTGAGTCTCTCTGGCTTGCCGCTGTAGGGGTACAACCAGCGGGGACTCTTAAGAGAGGCTCCGGGGGCGGCTTTCTCCCATGCTAGCGCTAAAAAAATAAGAGGTAGCCCCGAGACTGCGCTCGCTCCATCCACGAATCGGGCCTCTCACCCCTCCGCCTGCTCCGGCAGGCCCGGCCCTGCCCCGCGGCGAAGCGCCCTGACGGAGGGGCCTCGGCTTCGCGGGAAGCGATGGACAGCTCCTCGGAGGGAGTACCCCGCTGTGGCTGCGATGTTCAGAGCGGCGAAGCGCGTCGCCCGCGGGAGCTTCGCCCGACACCGGTCTCCCGAAGAACCTCAAACCCACCCGTGTCCGTGACTCAAAACGCCCTCGCGGCCGGCGGAGCTCACGGCTCTTGGCTCCGACTCATCGCGAACCAACTACACCCACTCCCAACCCACTCTGGGCAAAGCTGTGACCACGCAGGCATGCAGAGCACCCCACGCTGGTTTAGAATCTGAGTGGGGCACCGACTCCCGCGAGGACCCTGCTCCGTCCTCGCCCGTGAGCCGACTCCTATATCCCCGGCAAACGCCGCCGCTCACAGCCGCGTGGTGACCGTGGATGGGTCGCCCCTACGAGGGACCCGCCGGACCCGCGGCGGTAGAGGGGTGGGCGGGCGTGAGAGGTGCCCTCGCCCAATGAGAGCCCGGGGAGGAAACACGTGACCAGCGCAGTGCCCAATCGGCCGCCGGCCACCAGCGCTCCAAGTTCGAACGCCGGAGAGGCCCGCGCGAGGCGGGTCCCGCGTGGGGTCGCGCCAAGGCGCGAGCGGCAGCCTCGCGCGGCAGTGGGCTCCATGGGCAACTCGCGCTCCGGTGCCTGCTGCCGTCCCCGCCCCCGGGCTCCCCCCGAGGCGCCGTGTCACGCGTGGGCGGGCGGTGGGTACCTGCCGAAGGCGGGGCTGATGAAGGCGGGGTGGCGGAACACGGCGGCGCCCAGGAAGGTGCCGAGGCCGAGCGGGGTCCCGCCGGGGGGCAGTGCCGCGGAGCCGGGGGGCGGCGGCGGCAGGCTGGGGAAGGCGGCGGCCGCGGCGGCGGCGGCGGCAGCGGTCCAGGCGGAGTCTAGAGCTGGGTGATGAGGAGGGAAAGGACTAGCATCAAGGTATGGACTGAGGGGGTGAGTTGCTGACAGGGGACCAGGGAAAGGCAAACCTGGGGGGTGTGTCTGAGCCCCAGCCTTTTCCCTCTTCCGCCACTTAGCCCTACGGTTCTGGAACCATACCTGAAAGCCAAAAGAAAAACTGGTTTTAATACGCCTGCCCGCGCCCTCGTCGGGGCGAGCTCCGCGGGAGCCACGCACTGTCCCGAGGCGCCCATTTCTCCGCCGCCCGCGCCCGGAGGAGGCACCCCTAAAGGAGTCGGCCCGCGGAGCCATGCGTGTCAGTACTGCGCTGCAGCTCCGAGTGGCGCCGGCCTATTCCGTGGGCCCGCATGCAGCTTTCTGCGGTGCCCCATGCCCCTGTCGCGAACCCCTGGCTCCCGGAGAGGCAGAGCAGTTTAACACTCCCTCACACCGCTTTTGCCGGCAGCTCGGGGGTGCGGGCAGCTGCCGGCGCCGGGGAACGCATCGCAGCGGCGCTGTGGCTGCGCTGGAACAGAAGGAAAAAAGATTTCTCCTTGGGACTCCGCAGGTTTGCGTTCCTCACGCACAGCCCTGATAGGACCTGCGCCACATTTCTCTCCGAAGGGATTATGTCCAAATTACACCATGGGGGTATCGTGAACTTTTTGTTTGTTTCCTTTTTTCCCCTTCAGATTTAGAGCGCGGGCAAAAAAATAATCATGATTTCAATAAAATCACAAACGAAGAAATAATTTGGGAGGCAGCCCAAGGAGCAAATACACGTTTCCCGGCTGCCCTTTTAGAATCTATTTTATGAAAGTTAGTTAGGAAACTGCAGCAGCACCGCCCCTCACGTCTTCTCCCCCTTCCATGCCACAAAGCAAAAATCGTGAACTAAATACTGTCTTACAACAACAGGGCAGAGGTAGAGGAGGGGAATAAAAAATACGGTGCTTCAAAGGAGAATAAAATATTTACTTAATAACCAAGTGCGAGGCATCACACATACTTAAGGAGGGAGGTTTTGAGAGAAATGCGCGTTTGTCACGTTTTTGGGTTTGTGTCTTTTTTTTTAGGTTTTTGTTTTTTGTTTTTTAAATGGCGTAAGGGCTGAGGTCTCCCTGTTCGGCTCGGCTTTGTAAGCTCAGCGTGAGACCCCCTTCTCTCCGGGAAGAGAGGAAGGTAGTTGCACTATGGGTCCCTCTTGTACAACTGCACAGCAAGAACTGAACTCCACGGGCGCCCATCTGGGCACCCACGCGGGAAGAGGCATCGCGTTCATGGGGAAGCCAACAGCCGGGCACGGGGGGAGCGTCTCTCCCAGCTAAAACTCAATTAGCAAGCTGTCCTTGCTGCAATTCCTCCTTATTGAATTAATAAGTCTGAGTACACCCAAAGGTAAACGAAAGGACTCTCATAATTCATATTCCCTTAATTACATCTTCTCCCATGAATAGAGGGGAGAGAAAGGGGGTGTCTTTCTTTTTAAAAAGTTATTTAACTTTCCCACGACTTGTTCCCCTGAGCTGAAAATACTGATTTGCTGTCACATCTCTGTTTGACAATGGAGAAATGTGTCAACAGAAAGGAGGGGACAAATCTCATCATTAGCCCCTCTAATGCAAGAAGCTGTTGTGTATTAAATGAGCCATATGGAATTTATTATGCTTTATCAGCGCTCGATTTTAACTGTAAAGTGATTTGCTCAGCTTCAAACCCAGAGACATCTGTTTTCTGTTGGCAATCAGGGCATCCTAATGTTTATCGTCTCTTTGGTTATGAGACCCAGGTTGGGAAATGCACTCTGGTATGGGGCGGCAAACACCTTTAATAGCATTGCACTCACTCACTATTAGATCAATGCAGGCTTATTGCTATCAAAAATGGGAAATCAAATAGCATTAGCCAGCTCCTTGTGCAGGCGGAAAGGAAATCAAACAACATTTTGCCTTCAAATGGCCCTGTTTGTTCTAGCGCTAAGTGGGCTTTTATGAAGCCCGATTGGAGATTTGATGGCAGCCAAATACCCGGCTTGCGGCCGAGCGGGTCTCTAACAACCGAAGCCCCGTGGGGACGTCGCCGTTTAATCGCATGGGGGTTTGCCAGCCAATGGCTCGGCCCTGCCGGGGCCGGGGAGGGCCGGTGGCATTCCCCCTTCCCCCTTCCCTGGGTGCCGGCCGAGGGAGGCCCCGGTCCCAATCCCGCCGCGGCCGCCACTCACCTGCACTCGGGCTTCGGTTAGATCGAGCCTCATGGCCAGCTCCTCCCTGGGGGAGACACACACGCCAACGTCAGCCCGGGGCACCCCGAGCCGCCCTCCAGCCCATGGCTCTGCGAGCCAAACCGGCCCCAAATCCCAGTGCCCAGGGGGAGCCGACCTGAGGCGGGCGGTCATCGCCTACCGCCGCCCCTCAGGCCGGCTCCGGGAGGATAAGCGGTGGGCTGGTCGAGAACCCGAGTTGTGGCAGCCTCCTCCCTGCTGCTCGCCAAATTCAGCCCGTTCCCACCACAGCACAGTGCAGCCGAGCCGCCACAAACCGAGGTTTGCATTGCCACAACTAAGGGAAATTGGAAACCTTTAAGGTGTTAGAAAACCGCTCACCAGCTCCCTACCCAAAGAGGAGCACTTCCAGCGGAACCGGGACCCTGCTGCCGTCGGGCATTAAAAGCCCCAGAGCTAAAGCCCCAGCCGTAAAAACACCAGCCGAAAAAGCGCGGTATGTTCACACACAACCCCAAGCAGTTGCGCCCGCGGCTGGTGCCAGGCTGCGACCGGAGGGGAACCTCACGGGCGATGCCCGGCACCTAGGGCGACGGTACAAAATGCTCCCGTAGCCAGCACCACCTCCAAGCTGCCCGCCAGGCCCTCTGCCCGGAAACGAGAAACATGGAGCATCTCCTTGATCGAAAAGTGCGGCTTTGGGGGCTCAGCCTTCCTGTGGGCTAAAGGCGGGGGGCGGGGTGGTGTTTATTTTAGGACAGCACAGCGGGCAGGCAGGCGGCTTTGCCTGCTTTCCCTGCCTGCACACTGTCGAGCGGCAGCTGTCGACCAGACCCGCTGCCGCGGGACTCCCGTTTTCAACGGAAAAGTGTCCCCGGAAGGGCGGGCAGAGACGAGCCAGGTCCCGTAGGCTCCCTTAGGGGCGGCTCTGAGCAGCGAGAGGCCCCGATGTACTGGGCCGGTATTTTTAGGTTGCGGCGCTTTGATTTCTGCTCCTGACGGGGCTTCCCCCGGCCGGGCCGGGATCCAGCCCCATGGGGATCGCGTAACCGATCCCGGTGGCGGGTGGGGGGGGGGGAAGAAGGTGACTGGGTAAAAATAGCCCCCGGGGGCAGCATCCATGCGGGCCTGCTCGGGCCGCCGCCGGCCCCAGAACCCTCTGGAGTCCGGGCCCTTCCCAGCCGGGGAGGGTCCTGGCGGCAGAATTCACCCCGTGAGGGCGGGGTGCAGCACACCACGGCCCTGTCCCGTCCCGCTCCGCGCTCAGCCGAGGTCCCGGCGCCGGTACCTGGTGAAGACGTCGGGGTAGTGGGTTTTCTGGAAGGCCCTCTCCAGCTCCTCCAGCTGGTAGCTGGTGAAGGTGGTGCGGTAGCGGCGTTGCTTCCTCTTGAGCAGCCCCTCCTCGGAGTCGCTGCCGGCCGAGAGGCAGACACTCTCCTCGCCGTCTTTGCCCTCGCCGTCCTCGGGGTGCAGCAGCAACTCCTCCTTGGGGGACAGATCCCCGCCTTCCGCCCCGGGGGCTGTGGTAGCTCCACGACGGGTCTCCTTCAGCAGCCCCCCGCCGTCCTCGCCCAGCAGCTCCTCCTCTTCGTCGTCCTCCAGCTCCTCTTCCTCCTCGTCTTCTTCCTCCAGCATTTCTTCGTCCTCTTCTTCCTCCTCCTCCTCGGCGGCCGGCGCGGCGGGGCCTGGCCGCTCCTCGACGTGCGCAACAGGGCTGCTCAGCTCGTCCCGGGCGGGTGGTGGAGCCACAAAGGGTGCGTTTTCGCGGTAGCTCTTGCTACGGCTGATGCTGACCTGGGGCGCCTGGCTGATTTTCAGCGTGTCCCACGGGGCAGCGGCAGACACGGGGCCCGCGCCCCCCTCCGGCCGCCCCTCTGGACGGTCCCCCCGTGGCCCCGCCGGCCCCGCCGCCAGCAGTCGGCCCCCGCCCGGTCCGTAGAGCCGGCGCAGTTTGGGGGGAAGGTGCAGCTCGGCCGGCTCGAAGAGAGGGCTGCCCTTGGCGGACCCTGCGCCGGGAGAAGATGGGGAGGCAGTTAAGCGGCCACAGTAGTCGGACGGGATAGGCAAGGCGTTGGGAAAGAGGTTCCGGAGGAAACAGAGAAAAGGGGAGAGAGAAAGAGAAACATAGTCAGCGGGATCAGCGCGAAGAGCCTTGGGCAAAAGCCCAGGCCCGCAGGCTACCTTTAGGCACCGTTTATCCACTCTGCATCGAGCTAAGACCCTCCCCAGCCGGTAGCCTCAGACCGGCCTCTGCTCGCACCGCTGCTCCCGGCTTGAGAAGAAATTCCTCCTGGCCGCAGAGCCCGGCCCGGAGCCCCACTCAGCAGCGGGACAGGCATCGGGGGTCTCGGGCTGTCCTGGCCTGCACTGACAACTCAGAGGAGGCGGCCACCGCTGGATCCTGTCACTCACGGCGGGGCTGCGCGGGGCCACGGTAGGGCAGCGCCGGCCCTGCTACCACTGCCCGGTGGTCCGGGGCTCCTCCGCTTGTTTTTTTTTTTGTCTTCATGCTCTTTCCTATCGTCTCTCCCTATCCCCTAAGTTTCCTTTTGGTTTTGGACGATAGAAATCCTCCCGGCTGTTTCTGAACGCCGGCGATAAGGGGAAAGCGGGAGGGGAAGCCATCCGTGGGAGTTGCCCAGCCGAGCTTTCCGGGGCCCCGGAGAGGCTACTTCCAACTTTGAGCCAGGGGTGGCGGCTGCCGGTGCCCTGTTCTTACCGCCCTGCCTGCTGCCGGGTGCGGCCCCCAGCTTGCTCGCCGAGATCCGTTACAGGTTTAAAGCAGAAGGGCGAGCCTTTCCCTGCACGGATCGCAGTGCTGATAGATTTTACCTTTAATAATTACCAAAAAAATCGAAAGCAAGAGCAACGTAAAGCGGCTGTACCCAACCCGCACAGTATTAACCGTGTTGAATTTCGGGAACGGCTCTGGCCACGTTTCGCACGGCACGGCAGCCGCGAAGTAGCAGGGTAACGGGCAAACGGAACCCGCGGCTCCGACGCGGTGCCTGGCCGGACGCGCGGGCGGGGAGCTGAACCTAGCCGCTGGCTGCGCGGCAGTGTTTGGAACGACGCGGCCGGCCGTGCCCTGCCCGACAGCCAGGAGAGCGGGATGGGGCAGCGGCGGCGGATCGGCAGGGCTTACCTTGCGCGGCCTTGTCACTGTCCGGGCGAGCGGCGATGGCGGGCAGGCTGGGCGCGGCGCCGAGCAGCCGCACCTTGCAGGGACTCCGCCGGCCCAGGATGCTGTCGATGCAGTAGGAGGAGAGCAAAGTTGGCGATTTACTTTTGCACTCGGGGCGCTCGGCGCAGCTCTCCTCCGGGTACGGGCCGTTCATGGCGGCGNGACGCCCCCGCGGCGCTGCCCTGTGCCGCCGGGACGCCCGTCACGGGGGGAGTGAGCGGCGGCCGCGGCGCTCTTGAGTCCCCTCGGCTCCACGTGCGGGCAGCCGCCCCCTGATTGGCTCTCGCCCGGCCTCCGACAGACGGCGCCCAGCAAACCCCGGCTCGGACCGCCCCGGATCGGCTCCTGCCCCGAGCCGCCGCGCTGCCCCTCCACGCCCCGCAGCGCCCCGCCCTGCCCGGCCACGCCCCAGCGGAGGGAGACGCTCGGGGGATTCGTTGGGTGCGGTTGTGGTGGGCGGCGGAGGGGCTACCGCGTTATGCCTCGCCCCGTGCGTGTGTCGTACCCCCGGCCTCGACGGCAGCTCTGCTTCTCACCCGGCCCCAACCCCCGCCGATGCCCGAGAGGAACGGGGTGGGCCATGTTCGGGGCTCCGCGCCGGGTTTTCCCCCTGGTAGACCGCCCGTCGCAGCGCTGCGCAGGGGCGCGCGCTCGCGGCTCTCGCAGCCGGTATTTAAAAATACCGGGTTCCGCAATGAGGTTTTACCGGAATAAACGCCTGAGTAGTGCCATCGGGGCCAGCGAGGTTAGGTGCTGCCGGCCTGGCGTAGTAGCGTGCGGAAGGCGAGGGACCTTGGGAGAGGGTCCCTCGGTCAGGGTAGGGCAGGGCCGGACGCGCAGCCCGGCGCAGTGGTGTCCGACACTCCTCCTCCTGCCCCTGCAACCTCTGCCTTTCCCCGCACGCACATATCCCGTACGCAGGCCCCTTCAAGGCCACTTCGGGACCTCTGAGAGTTTTTCATTACCCATCCAGGCTTTCTCTTTGGGTAGTTTGGTCTCGATTATAATAGGCACGTTACGTCTGCCTGCCCATCGCGCTCTTTTGTACTCCTGGACCCAGACTCCCGCAAGCAAAGTTATGTGGGAGCAACTGCTGTCGGCAACCCTCAAACTTCCTTCCCGTTCGCCCCGGTGATTCCCGGCCCCGAGTGCCGGAAAGGGACAGCTTGATTTCATCTATTCGTTGCACAATTCCCATGCGGATCCTGCTTCTCCTAATTACTTAACCAGAGGAAATTAAGATAAAATAAAAGCAAGTGCCCACACGTGTCCGTGCGGGCGTGGGCGCAACGCCACTCTGACTGTGCCCACGGCCGTGTACGCACATGCACAATCATGCACACGCTTCCAGACTCTATAGGTGTGTGTCCGTACCTGTCATGCTGAACTAAGCGCTAGTCACAGAGCCGTCCCCTCCTTGAGAGGGGGGCCTCTGTCCGTCCGTCATTCCTCCCTCTTTGTTTCCCTCTGCCTTCGCTGGCCGGGAGATGCCGACGGAGAACCGGGGAGCGCCCCGTCATGGTCGGCCTGCGGGCCCTGCGCTCCTCGGCGGGGCGGCCGCATCCCGGGCCGGTTTTGTAGGGTGCGCCTTTGCAGGGGACGCGAAGTTGCCGTTTGTCATCGCTACTCAGCTCTCGGGGCCTTTTGTCATGCCCGGCACGGATGGCAATTAATTCAATAACTCAGTAACTTCAAAGAAACACCCGCCCCCCC
>WBNM01018191.1:0-15418 GCA_013399055.1 Ramphastos sulfuratus | reverse complement strand
CCCCCCCCCCCCCCCCCCCCCCCAAGAAAAAAACCGGCCAACAACCAAAAACCAGGAAGAAAATGAAGACCCTTGAGGAAGCTCGCCGCTTAAAGGAGCTGCCGTCTCTCGCCCCGGCCATGCAGGGCGGCTCTACCGGGGCTTCTCCGGGAGGAGCGGCACAGAGCGGCAGGCGCGGTCGGGCAGGGAGTGTCTCGCCGGTAGCAGGGAAGGCCCTCTCGGCCGCACCTGCCTTCGCTCTGTGTTGCCGGGTGCCCGCCGAGCACCGGCACCGCACGTGGGAAAGCGGGGACGGGAAGGGCTGCCCGCCCGGAAGGGGAGCCAGAGCCTGTCTGGGCACGGCCCGGAGCTGTCGGGAACGGGGGACCCTAGGCACGGCAGATGCGAGGGCTCCGGCAGCGCCGAGACCTGCCGGTGGCTCCCAGCGGTGCGAGCCGGGGCTGCTGCGGGCTGATGCCGGCGGCTGTCGGGGATGCGCGGAAGGCAGAGAGTCCTACCACGGTGTCTCGGCCTTCTGCATGTTGTTTTCACTCCCTCTCCGTCCTGTTCCCTCGCCCCTCTACGCTTGGGCCAGGCTATGAGGGCCCGTGTGCCCCGCTGCCCCGCGTCCTGGCAGCCCTGCCTTGAGGAAAGCGATCCCCGCCGGCCCAGGGTGCGGGAAGGGCAGGTGTCAGTTCTGCTCGCAAGCAAGGATGCTCTGCGATGCGAGGTTGCCTCTGCCAAGTTACTTTTTTTTTTGTTTGTTTTATTTATTTTTAAAACAAACTTTCAAACTTTCATTCATTTATGGTCTCTCTCTCACTCTTTTTTTTTTTTTTTCCCCTCTTCCCCTTGCAACCTGCTAATTTAACACTGGAGCGCGTTATTGCAGTGTTAGGGGGAGAGAATGAGAGAGAGAAAACAACAATACTGCAATGATCCAAATGATACAGTAGAATTACAGCAATTATAGTTCTGCTCAGAGAAGAAAACCTTGCTGAGCTCAGCCAAACAAACTGATGCCTTGTACGGATAACAAGCCTGGGGACTGACAGCCGGTGCTGAGAGAGGCAGGAGGCCACAAACGGAAATATTTGCCTCTTTTCACTCCAGACAGCCTAGATTAACACCCTTGACTGCTGCTGCCGTAACAATATCCGTTCCAGCTCCCCGCAGCCGGGGCCTCCGCGGTGGGTTTCGACCCTAGGACCGGCCTCCGCGGCCCTCCATGCACCTCCCCGCACACACCTCCCTGCACAAGGCTGCACTCCGGCCCCGCGGGGGAGAGGAGCGATAGAGGCGCCCAGGCGCATCAGTAACGACGCTGCCGTTCCTGCCGGGGATCGGTGGGTACCGATTAGCCGGGCCACCTGTCCTCTCTGAGAACGTCCGCTTCCCAACGCAGGAGCGGGCGTGGGGTGATCCCGGGGTGCAAGGCACTGGGGACATCCTCCACCCCGGGCCAGACCAGGCTGCCCCTCACCATGTCCTCTCTAAGCAGGCAGCTGGGGAGTAGGCGCCGCCCGCTTCGTTCGGCAGCGCAAAGCGGACCCGAAGCTGTCCCAGGGCCGCCGCCCGACGGCTCCTTCGGAAAGGCACCCACAGCTCCCGAGCCTGCCCCACGCCCCGGGCCCTGCTCCAAATGAGGGAGGTTTGAGGTTTTATTATTTTCCCGTTTATCTTCTTTTCTCGTTACAGAGCCACGTCGTCCGGACCGCTTCCCCCCGCCCCGCGCAGAACCATCCTTGCGAGGAGACGTGGCTGCAAAATGTCATGTTCCTGTCACGCTTGGGGAAAGATGTTTGATCTTAGGGCGGAGACAGGGCTAAGCTTGTTTCCAGCCGTAGCAGTCGAAAATGTGCAGGATCGCTTCAGAATTCACTGTGAAATTATTCTAACCTCGCAGGAAGCAGCGGCTGTCTCGGCTGAAGAGGAGCTGCCCTCACCCGCGGCGACCACCACGGGCACAAGTTTGTCACCGACTGATCAAAGGACAGCTTGAAGTCTGGGCGCAGTTTGTGCCCATCCCACGTCTGGTGTATCCCGCAGCCTCTTTTGCAGCTGCTGAAGCCGGGGACCCCTCTGGGGTTTTTTCTCTCCCTGCGCGCCATGCGCATGGGTGGAGCTGCAGCGTGGGGCGCAGCCCGTAGTCAGGCTTTAACACAAGCTGAGGTTTTTCACTCTTTACAATTAAGAAGAAAATGATAGCAACTACTTTAAATTCTCCGGTGAATCATTTATCATTGTTTATTGTATGAGAGGGGAAAAAAAAAAAAAAAAAAAAAAAGCAGGCACAGAAATTATGAGTTTCCTCTAGCTGTTCTCTCGGGTGTCTCTCTGATTTCCTCCCCTTTCTTCGACGTGCTTTGTGCCTTGGCCACAGTTTGCTCCTGGCTCCGTGATGGTGAAGAAGCAGCCCTCCAGGTAACCCAGAGTCAGCGGTTGCGAATGGCAGAGGCCAAAATGCCACACACCAGGGCATGCAGAAGAGTGAAATACAGAACTTTGCTCTTCTACAGACGAGATTCAGTCACAATTTTGCATCCCCCTCTCCTTCCCGCCACCTTTCCTCCCCCTTTCTTTCGGTTTTTTTTTTTTTTTTTAACTCTTTCAAAGTTCTTGTCCTGTGCTCAAAAGCGCTAGAACTGGGCATAGGGAAGGTGAGAGCCTTGTTCTCTCTTAGTATCGGGCAGCGGAGAAATGTCTGGTGCTGTTTAGATGCCATGAGCTGGCCCATGATTCCCCCTGTGACCCTCACGACATTGTTGTCTCAATTCATATTTAAGTTACATTTTTTCACTTTTATAGAAAATGCTGTTGTAAAATATCTGGGCACAGCCCTGACTTTGCAGAGTTCACCCCTGAGCTGAAGCAGAGTACTCTCCAGAGCTACCACAGAAGTAATCTTAATTCTTCTGCAAGGATCTTGTTAATCACTTTAAAAAAGAAGGAAAAAAAAAAAAAAACCCAAAAGGTTGTAATGAAGAATCACAGCACAGCTGCACATCCCCTACAGGCACAGAGAGCTGAGGAAGAAACAGCATCTCTGTGTCTCCGCTAATGTTCTGCCAATTCAATAGTCACTTGCATACACCTCTGAGTTCAACAGCTTGACCACCTTCTCATTTAGACTATGATAAATATTACTTCCTTATTGCAGATTGTCGATTTAAATGCTGAATAATCTATACTCAGCAACAGTTACTGGGTCACTGCACCAAAACTGCTTTGCAGAGCAGTGTTGGACTTAACTGCCTTTGAATGCACATCCAAGAGAACTCATTTTGCAGGTATTGCAATTTTTTTTACTCCCATTTTCATCAGCTTCCAGCCTGTGTCCTTGGATGTGAGGGTAGAGCATGTGCCCAAGGGGTGAATGGATGGAGACCTTATGGGGAATGGGGAGCTGCCAGATTTTAGTGCAGGTCACAGTGCCGGTGTCACCACCTGTGTTGAAACCTGGCAGCCTCTCCCAACCAAGCAGGAGATCTGCTGTTGTGTGTGCAGCCACAGCTTCATTTCATGGTCAGCTGGACTGGCAAAGCTCAGTTTGGTTTGGACACTACAGCTTTCAGCACTGCTGCTTTTCTCTCCATGAAGCAGCTTTTGTTACTCACTCTGGCTTTGGTGCTAGCTCAGAGAGCAATTAACTTACATCTGAACAGAGGTTTGATTCTGGAATAAGTATTTGTACACTTAGCGTTTAGCCCATGCCTATGCGTGGGCAGAATCTGTGTCATGTTCCATAGATTCAATCTGAAAAAAAGTATATTCTAAATCCTTTTTTGTTCAGTTACATTTTTTTAAACTATTTGGTGGCTTATTTTCCTGGTAGCATGGTTTTCACTATTGGCAGAGGACAGCAATAAGCTTTAGGTAAATGTGTATCACTTTTATTTCTCTGATGCTGTTTTCTCACTTCTAATAACTCAAAACTTCTCTGGCCCACACTTCAGAAACACTCCTAGCTCACTTTGTGTAGGCCCTTTTTTTTGCATGACCATGAGACTGGAAGAGATCTGTGGTGAGGTCTCTCAGTTATCCACTGATCACCAACCGCTCTGTTGAATTCGGTTATGGCATTTAACTTATTCACTCCTTGAACCTTGTCACCAAGACAACACTCCTGGAAGTGATTTGGGAAAATGTAGCTGGGTACATGGGTATGTGGTAAAATCACTCTGCATCCTCCTTGTCCTCTTGAAGGCCATGAACCTTCTCCTTCATGCCTCTGGTTTGGCTTTGAAAGCTGGGGCTGGGCAGAGAAGAGTGTGTGTATGTTGCTAGCATGTCACCTCCAACAGGTTACTAACCTTATTGGTACTTCACAACTATCTCTCTTTATTATTTCTTCTTTCTCTTTTTTTTTTTATTCTCCTAAGTGCTCAGCTTTATGAAATCCTGTCAGGGCTGGCAGTTTGCTAGCTGAGTCTGGGATGTCCTCAATACCATCTTTGTCCCATTTACCAGCTTCCTGTGCTGTCCTGTTGTCACCTTGGGTCCCAAGAATACTCAGAGGCCTTTTCTAGGCTTTTAGAGTTAGCTGGGAACCCCCTGACTTTCCCATTTTTCCTCTCCATCAAGGCCTTTCTCGTGTGAGGGTTTCAGCCTCCTCACACCTCTGGAAACTTTGGCTGCCCCTGCTGACTGCTGAGATTTTTCTACAAGAATGTAGTGGATTCCCTGGCACTGTGTGGCTTTGAGTCTAGACTAGACATTTTCTTGAAGGTATATTTTCACCTAATGTAATTCATTTGGTAAACACAAGAGTAAATGGGTAGAGCTCTGCATCCTACAGCATCCTACCCTAATGTAACTTGTTTGGTGAATACATGAGTAAATGGGTAAAGCTCTGCATCCTACAGCATCCTAGCCTAATGTAACTTGTTTGGTAAACACAAGAGTAAATGGGTAGAGCTCTGCATCCTACAGCCCTACATCTTCCATGAGGCTGGGTGATGGATGGAGATATGGTTCTTCTGATTCTAGAAAACCCATGGGTGAGATCCTAAGTAGCTTTCTCACAGTAATTCCTAGAAGCTCAGTGAAATTATTAATGCATTAATGCATTAATGTGTAGTGGTCAAAAAAAAAAAAAAAGGCTTATTTAACATTATATCTTCCGTGGTATTTTCTTTTGTGTGTACTGACTAGAACCGAGCCAAGGCTTCATAACAAATAATTTATTTGTCAAATGTATTCACTGCTTTTGCTGGTGAAATATCCAGGAGCAAGAGAGTCGTTTTCTTAAATGCATTTGTTATCTGAAATGATCCAGCGGTTCCTTTAAATGGATAACAGAAGGGCTTGACTGCAAATGGTTTCTGTTGTTTAGCTGTAGTTGGTCAAACAAACCCCCTGGTATTGATTGCATTACCCGCCTGTTGCGCCAGCAACACACCGGTTGTGCAAATAGGTGTGTGTGTGTGAATGTAACAGCTGGGCTCCTCCGACTCCTCCGTGGACAGCTCCGGACACGGATTTGCTGCAAGCGCCTGTACCACTGAAATGTGATCGCTCCACTAACTGTAGAGGGGGAGTGAACAGAGCTGATGCAGAGCCATTAAAAATTCAAATGAGCTTTCGATGAGCAAAGGACATTTTTCACCCTCTTTGACTATCTCTAGTTTGACCTTCATGTGGTGCTACTTTCTATTTCAGTAAATGCAGTTACACGGGGACAGAGCAGAAATCAGAATGATCCAGAGAAGAGCATGAGTTGGAGCTGGTCTGGGGTTTCATTGCTCAGGCAATGTCAGCCATGAGATCAGGGTGGCTTAATCCAGAATGGCAGAATCACAGAATCATCATAAAATCACAGGATGCTAGGGACTGGAAGGGACCTCAAAAGATCACAGAATCAGAGAATCAACCAGGTTGGAAAAGACCTTGAGATCATTGAGTCCAATGATCATCAGTCCAAACCCCTGCCAGAGCAGGAGCATGTAGAGCAGATCACACAGGAATGCATCCAGACAGGTCTCCAAAGAGGGAAACTCTACAACCCCCCTGTGCAGCCTGTTCCAGTGTTCTGTCACCTTCACAGTGAAATTTTTTTCCTCATGTTTACATGGAACTTCCTAGAAACAGCTTAATAGAGCAAAGAGACAGCAAACTGTCTGTGAAGCTCTGTTGGACCATTCCTCTCAACTAATCTAACCTTAAAACCATATTATTATTGCTATTTTCTACATCTGAGAATGTCTTTGCTTCTGGATGTCACTTACGGAGTAAGGCTATCTTGGATTAAAAAAAAAAATAAATTCTTGATTAGGAAGAAACTGCATCCCACAGAAGGGAATGGGCATTTTTCCTGGAGGAAGCTGATGCTCATGGACACATGCAGAAAGTTCTTGGATATCCTTATGTTAAGAGTCTGTGTGTCAGTACTTCTCATTAGTAAAAGTGTGTCCAGCAGGTCTAGGGAGGTTCTTCTCCCACTCTGTTCTTCCCTGATGAGACCACACCTGGAATACTGTATCCAGTTTTGGGCTACCCAATTCAAGAAAGATAGGAATCTGCTGGAGAGAGTCCAACAAAGAGCTATAAGGGTGATTAAATGATTTGAACATCTCTTCTATGAAGAATGACTGCAAGACCTGGGACTATTTAGTCTGGAGAAGAGAAGGCTGAGAGAGGATCTTATTAATGTCTATAAATATCTGGGGGGTGGGTGTTCAAGAAGAAAGGGACAGGCTCTTCTCAGTGGCACCCAGTAATAGGACAAGGAATAATGGATATAAGTTAGAACACAGGAAATTCCACCTCAACACGAGGAGAAACTCCTTTACTGTGAGGGTGATGTAACACAGGAATAGGTTGCCCAAAGGGGTTGTGGAAACAACCTGGACATGTTCCTGTGTGGTCTGCCCTAGGTGATCCTGCTTTGGCAGTGGGGTTGGACCCGATGATCTCTGGAGGTCCCTTCCCATGCCCAACATTCTGTGATTCTACAGTTTCTTCTGGTATTGGCACCGTTATATGGAGCATCCCTGCCATAAACCATGTCTGAATGTCAATCACTTTGTCAAAGGATCTATTCTGATACAGCATCCATATATATCTCTTCAATATTCTACCTCTCTTTTAATGTAAGGTTCAGCGTACTCTGTAGAAAGAAGAATGTTCTGTGGAGATAAACTGCATTGTGTAAGTGCTATGAATGAACTTGCTGTCTCACAAATGTAACTTCATAGAGGCATGGAGTAGGATTATGGGACTGGAACACATGCCTTATGAGGACAGGCTGAGGGACATGGGCCTTTTTAGTCTGGAGAAGACCAAGAGGGGATTTAATAAATGTTCATAAATATCTGAGGGCTGGGGGCCAGGAGGCAGGGACAGGCTCTGCTCACTTGCTCCCTGGGATAGGACAAGGAACAATGGATGGAAGCTGCACCACAGGAGGTTCCACTTCAACACAAGGGGGAACTTCTTTACTGTAAGGGTCCCAGAGCACTGGAACAGGCTGCCCAGAAAGGTTGTGGAGTCTCCTTCTGTGGAGACTTTCAAGGCCTGTCTGGATGAGTTCCTCTGTGACCTGAGCTAGATTGTATGGTCCTGCTCTGGCAGGGGAGTTGGACTTGATGATCTCTTTGGGTCCCTTCCAACTCCTAACATCCTGTGATCCTGTGATCTCTAAAGTGAGGACAGGTTCATTAATAACACAGCTAACAGCAGAAAAGAAAGTAGAAGTGAAGACATGGAAGAGTTTCTTCCAAGAAGCCCAAACCTGTCATGGTTACAAAATAGACATGTAAAGTATGTTGAAATGCAAAAACAAAAATGAGGACCTTGTGAAATAATTAGGAATGGAGATGTATTCTTAAAAATATCTAGTTTTGTGTCTAAAGAACATGATAGCTGCAACCACATTACAGAACAGTATGAGTGGGCTGGTAGGGAGCAGAGCGACTCCTTCCAAATTCAAAGTTGTTGGGTTTTCTTTTTTTCCTTAATGGAAAAAAAGTCAATTTACTTGTAAATTGGCTCAGCAATTCCAACAGCTGCAGTTTATTGGACTGCTGATTTGAAGCTTTCCATTAAAAAAATGATAATAATTTAAAAAAAGAGGGTTTAAAGATTCACACCCCTCCCCCCCACCAAATACATGATTCTTAGGAACTTCTGCAGAGAGATATTTCCAGTCATGTGCACAGATTGTAAACTCTTGAAATCACAGGGGATAATTTATTGTTTGGAATCACTTGCACCATCTTGTCTTTTAACTTTTGAAAAAGACTTGGCACTAACAGAGCTCAGCTATTGTTTCCATCCTTGAAAATCCTGTAACCACAGGAAAGCTAACTTTAAACAAAAGATGGTGGATTTAACTAAATTATTGTTCCTGTGTTGTAACCTTTACTCATAACCTCTAATTCCCCGAGTCAGTGGGGTTTTCTCATGAGTGAAAACACACCTGTACAACGTTTTGTGTGTTGCAACCCAGGCAATTCCAGCACAAACAGGTAAAGACTTTGGCTGGGCTTTCAGGAGATCTGGGAGATACTTGAAACACCTTCCTCTTGGATAGTGATGCTCAGGAAAATGTAATTTATCTTCCTGCACCTGTGGAGGCATAACAGCAGGCATCAGTACAGGTTAGGGGTTGCCCTGTTGGAAAGCAGCTCCAGGAATAAAGACCTTGGAGTGCTGGTGGACAGCAAGTTCTGCATGGGTCAGCAATGTGCCCTTGTGGCCAAGAGAGCCAATGGTATCCTAGGGTGACTCAGGAAAAGTGTGGCCAGTAGTTCTAGGGAGGTTCTTCTGCCCCTCTACTCTGCTCTGGTGAGACCACACGTGGAGTATTGTGTCTGCTTTTGGGCTCTCCAGTTCAAGAGAGACAGGGACCTGCTGGAGAGGCCAACTGAGAGCCACAAGGATGATTAGGGGACTTGAGCTTCTCTCCTATGAAGAGAGACTGAGACACTTGGGGCTGTTTAGTCTTGAGAAGACTGAGAGGGGATCTGACCAATGTGAACAAATATCTGAGGGGTGGGTTTCAAGTGGAGGAGGCCAATCTCTTTTTGGTGGTGAGCAGTAATAAGGTAACAAACTGGAGCACAGAAAGTTTCAACTCAACATGAGCAGAAACTTCTTTACAATGAGGGTGACAGAGCCCTGGAGCAGGCTGCCCAGAGAGATTGTGGAGTCTCCTTCTCTGGAGACTTTCAAGCCCCATCTGGATGCGTTCCTGTGCAATCTCCACTAGATTCCCTTTGAACAAGAGCTAGAAGGGACTAGTTTGACTTTATTCTAGTTTTAGTTTTTGTTTTGACTTTGTTCTAATATTATCAAAATGTCTGGAGGCTTCTGGATGTTCTTGGGGTTTCTACAACTGAAAGTGGCTTCTGATGTTTAGAACTTGCTATGTGTCGTAGGCTTTTCTGTGGACCTGTCACTTGGAATAGTAGCAGGTGTCCTTCTTCACTGAACACAAATTTACAGAGGATATCTAAATGATATAGTATAAAAACTCTTGTTTTGAACAGTGCTTTTAGGAAACCAAGTCCATCTGGATGTCAGTAGAATTTGGTGGCTTTGTTATTTGGACACACAATGATCACTGCCAGATCTTCTGGGCATGTTTATTTAGAATACTTCAGGACAAACTGGGGTCGATACAGAAACTGCTAGTTAGAGAACGTGGCTACAGAGACTTCTCCTTAGCCATCCATTTTTTCCTGGGGTGTCCTTGGTAGGAAAGCACATTGGGCATCTTTTGAAACATCAGTATCTTTAGAGCAGGGCTCAAATACAGTAAATATCATGGCCAATACCATAAATATTTGTCAGAAAAGGCTGATCTCCTTTAAATTGCTGTGTTGATTCAAGGGTTCATGTGTATATTATACCATCTGAAATGCATTTTCACCATCTGCTGTTCCAGACCCACAAGTACTCATGGTCTTTGCACCACCCTAGTAAAGGTCTCACAGTGAGAGACCCTCAGCTGCACTCACTGCAAGGCCCTTGTTTATTCACAGCTTCCAAAAAAATTCCTTGGCCCCATGCTGGAAGAAGGACTCTGGGTTTTGACTCTGGCACTGACCAGGATGAGCTGGAACTTAGCAGTGTCAAGCCACACAGGTGAAAAAAACTACAGCTGTTCCAGTAGCCCTTTGCAAAATGGTTGAATGGAAATGATGCTGCAAAACAACAGTAGCAGCAAAAAGCATTGTTAGTACTTGGTAACCTTGCCAGGTGTTCAGTCTGCATCCAAGGGATCTTCTGGATTGGCTTCTGTCTCACAATGAAAGATGATTTGTATTGTTCTGATGCGTTAAGCAAACTTTTGGCATGTAGATACGGAGACCTTGGTTGAAAATTTGTACACGAAACAATTTACCCCTGAGAAATCACTCAAGGTTCACAACAACCATAGCAACCCTTCCTGAAGAGCAAGCTGGTCCACAGAGTATCAAAACATGAGTGCTGACAACGTATCTCCAGAGGCAGCGTGCACCAGAAGGGCACAAAATGCAGCAGAAACAACATCCTCTTCTCATACCACTGTCGCCACTGCTTATCAGCACAGCCCCATGTCACGGCTCAGAGGGAGCTCCAGAGCGACATTCAATTTAAACTGCACACCTGTTGGCTTTCTTCTCAGCCCCTTCTGAGCATCATTGGCTTCAGATACCAGATCTACTAATGATTTCTTTTTCCCCCTCTCCCTCTTGCTCACACTTTAATTGCAGGGTATGTCTAATACCCTTAGGAACAGCTATTGCCACCTGTATTATTATTTATACTGTGAAAAAGAAGCTTGTGGCAATATATTTATTAGCACCGTACCCTGGAATCATAGGAGTTAACAGCTTAATCCTGCGACTGTAAACACTTTCCCTGGTATACTCAAGCACCATCCAGGTTTGTTAACCTCACATTGGGAAACTGGGAGTGGGCTAGAATTTTTAACAGAAGCTGTACTCTTTACCCAAAATAAATCACATAATGAAGACGTGATCTCTTCATCTACCAGTGCCTGCTTCACGAAGCGTAATGCCTTCTGCAAAAGGAAGAGTTAAACAAAACATTTATGCAGGATAAACTTTGCTCCTTAGCATTAAAATGCGCTTTATTCATCCTGTAGATTTCTCTTCCAGCCACGGCTATTGTTTGTCACTAACAGCTAGCTTTTGTGAAGTTAATAAATGTGCATAATAAGGACATAAAGGTATGGAGAAGTAATACTGTAATCCTTTTGTTTGGATAATCAGTCTAATGTATGCAAATTAAACCTTATTAGTACTAGGGTTTTGTGTCTGCTTATCAAAATGTGCCATTTTCATGAAAATTGGAAGTCCATTATATAAAGTTATTATTAACAATCATTTAGGAATTATATACGGTATGCAAATTAAAGTTGATTACAACTAATTAAGGGCTTTCTTTGTTATTTGACCTTGTCTGCTTTTTATGTAAATATGTTTCTTTTGGTCTGGCATATTTTTAGACTCAGAAAAGTATATTAAGACAAGTTACATTATGTATTTTTAATATATTTTTGTATTGCATGAAACTCTCCCTCCCCCCCCAAACGCTATTGTTTAAAAGCCTGGTTTCACACTGGGCTGTTCTGTAAGATGATATGTACACACGTGTGCCTTGCAGCTTTAGGACAACTCTGTGAGATGGACCACTAGTGGAATTGTAGTAAAACACTTCCAAGGCCCTCCAATGGTTTAAGGAAAAATGATTACAAAAAGAAAAAAAAAATCTCCTGTGAAATATAAACAATCTTCATGCCAGAGTAGCCTTTGTTCTACTACTTATCGAACTGGATAAACCTTAGTTTGGAGGCTCCAGGCACAGCTAAGTAATAAATGATTGGTCCTGCTTACAAGGTACATTGCAGAACTTAATCACTTGCTCTCATTCCCAGAACCACTGATCTCAGGATAAAAGACTTTTAGCAGAGCCGACATAGCCAGCTGAGGAACGGCAGAAGATTTGTGTACTTGTCAAAACCCCGAGGAGGTTAGACATTAAGTGAAATGAAAGAAAAAAAAATAAAAGAAGAAAACTTGGGTGAGTGGAATAATATTTCTATTAAAAACAACAGCAGCATGTAATAGAATTTTTGATGTGTTTTATACGTCGAGAAGAAATCTGCCACCTAAGTCAGTCACCAGCATGAAGATGGGAGATGGCAGATTTCATGGCATGTCAGAAAGACATGTGTAATCAATACCTTCACACCTTTAGGCTTGCAGGCAGAATAAAACATGCAAGAGCAAGAAAGAGAATGAAACAAAAGGTTGAGAACTTAAGAAGTAGAAGGTAGGAATATCTTAGAGGTATGTATTAAACTTGTCATCACACAGTCTTTGTGTCTGAGATATTCAGATCTGAAGAAAGGTGAAGCATAAATCTTGGCATTTGGTGAGCTTCCTGCAGCTGTGCTCACCACTTTGGCACAAAAAGGTGGGCACAGGGGGATGTTAATGCTGGGGGAAAAAAAAAAACCTGCATGGACAAGGCTAAGTATTTAAGCATGAAACTCGGAATATGATTGCAAACCCAGTTTTATTCTCTCCTTTCTGCATACTCAGTATCATAGAATCATAGAATCATGTAATGGTTTAGGTTGGAAGGGACCTTGAAGATCATCTAGTTCCAACCCACCACCACGGGGAGGAACACCTCCCACTAGAACAGGTCGCTCAAGGCCTCATCCAACCTGGCCTTGAACACCTCCAGGCAAGGAGCAGCCACAACCTCCCTGGGCAACCCATTCCAGTGTCTCACCACCCTCACTGGAAAGACTTCTTCCTAACATCTAGTTTAAATCTCCCCTCTGCCAGTTTAAACCCATTACTCCTTGTCCTGTCATTACAAGACCCTGCAAGTAATCCCTCCCCAGCTTTCCTGTAGCCTCCTTCAGATACTGGAAGGCTACTACAAGGTCTTCTAGAAGCCTTTTCTTCTCTGGGCTGAAGAGCCTGCCCTCCTACGAGAGGTGCTCCAGCCCTCTGATCGTCTTCATGGCCCTCCTCTGGACTCACTCTTTGGTATCAGACAGCAACAAAGCCTCCTTGGTTGGTGTAGCAGTTTAAGAGCTAAGGTAATTAATCTAGAACAGATGGGGATTTGGGGATCTGTTCCCTCTTGCCTATGGGAAGGTGTCCCACTACCACAACCCTGAAGGCAGTGCCAGTGCCTGGCTAAGTGGGGAGTGACCTCCTGAATTTTTGGTGACAGGTTGGTATCAGCAAAGGCAGCCATGCTGGAGTCAGACTAGGAGAAAAAATATGTGTTGCACCCTGAGAAGGGATGGTGAGGGTCTAGTGCAAGTGTCTCTGCTCTCCCTCCTCATTCTTTGGAGCTGCTCATGGCACAGTGTCATGGGACAATTGGAGTCTCTGGCAAAGGGCTCCAGGAGAGACCTGAGGCTGCCCACTTGGTTTCTGAGGTCTGTGGGACAGAAATATAGCTGGCCCAGCGTGGGGCCATGAGCTACCTGAGGGTGGAGGACAGAAATGATTCCTACCTCTTTTCAAGAGTAAGAATGAGGATACTGCACACTGACTGAAAGTTTAAAAATAAATTCTATTTATAAGAGCATATATACAAAGGGCAATGTGATGGTTTAGGAGTTACCCCCACCCCCCACACACGCTATGAAAATCACCCAGACTAGACTCATCCAGCTGGAAGTTAAGGAATGAAGCTTTATTTACAGCTTAGCACAATTTACAAGCAGATATATATACAATATACACAAATATTTACAGAAATATACAAGTTAAAAGTAATACAGAAACACAACACCCCTCCCAGAAATCAAGATTGCCAGGAGGCTCCCTACCCAAACCTCCTCCCCTCTTTCCCTCCCTTCAGAAATAACCAGATCGACCCCTGTATATCTCATGTGATAAATCTGGAGAGATCTGAGGTGAGATGCCAAAAAGATGACAAAGAGGTTAGAGGAAAAAAAAAGTTAGGTCGGATTAGAGTTAAGGCAGAAAACAACCACAGACTGCCAGAGTGAAGGAGCAGAACCACAACTGAGAACTAACTGGGAAGTGTGTGAGCAGTGAGTGTCTGATCTGTATTTTGACTAGCTGTGCTTCTCAGCAGAACAATGAGTGATATAGGTTACTGTTGCTGTTTTTATTTCTTCTCACAGCTAAGGATTTAATTTCTCTCAGTGAAATACTCCAATTAGCCTCAAACCAGCACAGGCAATCAGGTAGAATAGGTACAAAACCCATGAGGCCCAAACTGGCCTTCTAGAACCCTCCACCCCTTCCACCCTCAGCAGGCCTGAGGGTAGGCTGGAACCAACCCGCCAGCTGGGGCCTACCAGGCCTCAGCAGGCTGCATGAGGCAGCTCAATTCCCTGCCCTGGGGAGAAGTGAACAGGAAAAGGCAGGGAGGAGAAGGTAAGGGTATCAGCCAGGTACTGCCTTATAAACTGTGGTACCGGAAGATGGAATAGAATAACAATGTTACAATATCATGGGAGGAGCTGGTCCATCCCCTGGGATGGGCTGTGTCCCCATGGGTTTGTTAAGGGAGACCCAGGGTCCCTCGACACACAGAAAATACATTTTTTTCACTTTTGAAGGCCAATTCAGAAAGCCTTTACTTTGTCCCTTTCAAAGCAGAAAGAATGGTCAAGTACCGGAATGGGCTGGAGTTACCAATCCAGGATGTGTTTAAGGCTCATGTAGGTGTGGTGCTTGGGGACATGGTTTGGGGTGAATTTTGCAGAGGAAGGTTATCGGTTGGGCGTGATGATCCTGAGGGGCTCTTCCAACTTGAATAGTTCTGTGATTTCTGTGAAACCAAAGCCTCCTGGCTGGCTGTCTAAATCCCTAGGAATTCCCCTATGGCCTCTGCAGCTGGTGAAACCCCTGTCAGCTTCGAAGGCCCAGGTCTTGAATATCTGCTGCAAACTGCTGGATGTGAAGTTGCAAACTGCCGATTACTGGAATGACTTATTCAGCAACTATTTAAGAAGGTATTTGAACGATTGGAGAAGTTGGTGATTTGTTCCCTCACAGTGGGACCACAAGATGCAATTCAGCCTGTGACTTATTATGGTGAATTGTCTAGGACTGTAGCAGGGACATTTTGCTCAATGCTCTGCTGCTGGCAGGAGCTGCAAAAAAAAAAAGGAAAATCAGAACAGGCAAAACAGGTCTCTGCCGCATGGGGCAATGCCTGACCTCAGCCACTCTCCCTTGCAGCTGGCAAAGTGATGCTGAAGGCAGGAAAGGAGCCGAGGTGTGACCCAAGCAGCTGAGGTGCCCCTTGCTGTGCTGGGGCAGGATGCCAGCTCTTTCCCCTGGGAAAGAGATGACCAAGGGCCCAGCCAATGCTCCTGCTTTAATGGATGGCACAAATTAGATGTGACAGAACAGAGGTTTTTATTGCAGACATTTCCGGGTGAAGAAAGACAATCTAACGTAGAATCATAGAATCATAG